>APFE031432930.1:51086-61502 GCA_000404065.3 Pinus taeda | reverse complement strand
CCCACTCATTTTAGGAAGACCTTGGCTAGCCACAGTTGATGCTTTCATTAGTTGTAGATCTAGGGATATGTACATTTCCGATGGTAATTCGACAAAGAAATTCAATTTGTATCCTCCAGCAAAAGCAATTACATAAGTAGGAGATAATGAATGGGTTGATGATGAGGACACTATACAACCTGTCTTTACCATTTATGAAATCAGTGAAGATAGTGAAATTCTAAACACACTAGAAAATTTTGAAATATCTTCATAATATGACCACACACAATTTCGGTTAGAGTTTGACATTGAGTATCTATCATTTAGACAAATGTCTCTTTACTCTATGGAAGAGTTTGGTAGTTCCGCCATTGAAATTTTTCCAGGTAAAACATTAAATATCAACAAAAAATTGGAAAAATCACAACAGTGAGAGCTAACCAAAATCTTACAAAAACATTCTACTGCATTTGCATGGGAATATACTGATATGAAAGGTATTGACCCTAAAACTTGTATTCATCACATCTACATCAAGGAAAATAGTAGACCAATCAGACAACCTCAGAGAAGGGAGATAGTGAAAGAAGAGCTCCAAAAACTACTCAATGTGTTAACACTCAGGTTTTCCCTAAGCTCCTGAGGGGATACAGCCGAGGTAACCACAAACCAATCTTTGGATTGTAGGTTCTAGCCCACCTGCAATCAATGAGGGCTCTCTCTTAATGACTTAGCTTTGTTGATGATGATTTTAGGCTAGTTATTGGATTCAGGGATTTTTTTTGTGTTTGGGTGGTGTTTGAATGGAAGGAAGATGCTTTCAAGCAGAGAGGCATGCGTAGATTGATAGGTTTCAAACCATTGGGCATGGAGTCGAGGAGTAGGACCACGGGTAGGCTTTCTTGATCACAAGAGGAATATGGAGCAAGGTAGCTTCACATGAAACAACCTTAAAGCTAAAGAGATGGGGTGAAATGTAAGGAATGAGAAGCAATTAAGAATCTTTCAATCAGCTTAACAGAGGGAAGGGAATGAACTCTATCTAGGGTTAGTTAATAATCCCTGGATAACTGTCATACATGGTGCATCAGGGCAAACATGAGCCATGTGGAATTCATATTTATGCCTAAAACAGATGAAAACATAAAGAAACAACAGAAATTGAGCATAGAGTGCAGTTAAACAAGTTCTAAGCTAATCTTTTTTTCTGTTGTTTAGATGGTGATTTATGAATGGAAAACAGAGGTAAGAAACACTTATTGAGTCATGTAATAGCACAAGGATTCCACAGTGACTCTTCAACCATTGAACAAGTGAACAATCCATTCTCCAAGCTCGTAAGCAGTCTTTGATTATAGAAAGTATCAAATATACAGTGCGAGTCTTTCCTTGAGTGAATCGACTAACCATCCAATAACAAAACCAACCCTCATTACATTTTTCAGGGCAGTATATATAAGTAAAATATCCCAAAATTATTTATTACAGCCGACCTAAACAGGTCTGTGGGAAAAAGCATTTTTAAACATAACTTGTGCCGAATCTAAATGCAGGTAAATATTCCTTGGGCTGCGCCAAAGGCAGCTGCATCAAAATGAGTTAATGTGGTGTCCTCTGTGGCTTGGTGCAATTCTTCTCCAATAACTGTGCCATGAGCTTTGGTCTACTGATCTTATGTGAGTTTGATGTGCAGTAAGTGTGATTTGAGTGCCTTTAAATGGCCTTTACTGCTTCTTTGACTTTGTTGGATAGTTCTTTAATGCTTCATTTGCTTCAGGCCGCTGATAGATCTTCACTGATACACTTCGCCGCAACATTGATACTCTTTGGCATTAAATTGGGCTTTATTTCCCCTGATACTCTTTAATTCCTGAATCGGGCCCCTCTCTTTCTGCTGGTATGCTTAAAACTGCAAAATCGAGCCTTTTCTGCCCTTTTCGGCACCAAAACGGCTGAGGAATCAAAAGATTCCCCATTTTGGCCCATTTCCCGTAGCAATGTGCGATTAACGCTTCGAAAACTGCCTCAAAATTTCATTCTGGACTTCCGAAGCCTCATTTTTGCACTTGCGTGTTTTTTCAGCTGCTGACATCAGCATGACATCAGCAGTACAACGGATGACGTCAACATGATGACGTCAGCAGGGTGATGTGGCAGTACGGTGGGGTGATGACATGGCAGGGACATTTTGGTAGGGTGATGTCAGCAAGGCATATGCAGGAAGGGGTGAGATGGCGGCAACTTGGCGGGTGACATGGTATTTGTGTCATGCAAGGGGAGGGCGGTTTCTGGTTTCGGGCGCACCGCTTTTCTGCCTGGGCGGTATTGGCAGGGGGGCTTCACCACAGCCGGGAGGGTGACACGTGGCGGGAGTACGACGGAAAAACTGCCAATCTCCCGGGCACTAACCTTCGGCATGTCGGGGCACAAAAAGACCCGCCCACCGCAGATATCGAGCTCTGGCGATCAGATGGTTGGCGGATAAGACGAGGTGGTGGATGGATAAGGAGGGGGCCATGCGCAAACTTTTTTCAATTTTTAATTTGGCGGGGGTAGGGAACCTTATGAAAAGTGGGTTTTTGGGGTTAAATGAGTGCGAGGTTAAATATTTGAATGAGGGTTTTTAGGAGAGAGGGGCGGAAAGGGGGATTTTATGCATAGGACTGAGTCCCAATGCATTTGGAAGGGGTTTTTATCAACAACATGAGGGTTCTTATTAAGTTTCAAGTAAACTTAGTAATTCCCAAGGAATACTTATGGTTATTTTTCAACCAGGGGGAGGGGATAAGTATATAGTGGAGCTATTAATATAGTTTTTAGTAGGGGAAGGGGAAATAACTAGGGAGATACACAGTAAAAGTTAATAGTTAATATGACAGGTGATAAGAAAGCGCTAAGTATGTGAATCTTAGGCTATTAAGGGGAAGATGGTCCATAAAGGCAATGACCATTCCTTGAGTAAAGCAAATCTTCACCGAGGAATTTGATATGAAAATGATGAAACTGAGAGATATCAAGCAGATCTTGACCTCATTGAGGAAGTTAGTGAGTGATTTAGGGAATAAGGAAGAAGGGGGAAGTTAGACATGCCTCGCTTGAGTCCTTCAAATTGAACTTGTCTGATAATTGTGACCTGAACAGAAATGACACTTGAAAATATGGAATTGATCACAAATCAACATTTTGCAACCTCAAAACTACCTACCCAGCCTACTTACCTAGCATTTTTTCTTATTTTTGGTTTGGGTGCACTTAGACTTGCAGACCCAGCGTTTCAAATTTTTTCTTTTTCTGTCCTCCTATCTACATCTACACTTATTTCATCTAGGGGCTCAGATTAAGCTGTTTAGCACCCTTGCTTCTCTACCTACCTAGGAATCTGCCAAGATTAAGCTATTTAGACAGATGTTAATTCTCTATATTCTAAAACTAGAAATTGAAACCTAGGGAGACCAAGATTAAACTGTTTGGACCTCCCTTTAACCGAAATTTTTTCAAAAATGGACTATTACATCAAAATTGGAACACAACAGTGGCATTTGAACTGGCACATTCTCCTAGCATCCTTCTTTGGCTTCTGTAGCAAATATGGAACATTGCAACATGCAAAGAATGACATATTTGGCATGTAAAAATGTCAATCATGAAAGATGAGTAACCTGCTATAGCAGGAGGCTAACAGTGGCTCCACTTGGTGATGGATTTTCCTTGTGAAAAGTCAAGAACAGCAGGTCAGACTGCCTGGATCTTCTATTGTTGTTGTAAATTGAAAATTTTTTAGTGCTCACTGTCGGATAACTGAAACTGTGGAAATGAGAACAACACTTTCCCTCAACTGTAATGTCTGTGACCTGTGTAGCACCGCCTGCTTTCTTCTGCGTGCTCTATTGCCTAGACTTTTATATACAAAATAAAATAAAATGCGGATATATACAAACATTTATGTATAAACATGATCTTTCTAGGAGATTCCTTTCAAAAGAGATCATGATAATTCTTTAACATTCAGCCATTTACAGGGCCCCCTTCAGCTGTGCTGCCATCTTCAGATTTGAGAAAATATGTATTATTGCCTTGCACAGCGCGGATGATGAATGGACCTTTCCACAGAAAATCAAACTTTGTATGTTTTCCCTTGTCTTCTCTTCACGAATCCCACTTTAGAACTTTGCTGCCCACACAGAAATCCTTAGCCTTGGCTCTTTTATCAAACATCTTTTTGAGCTTTTCTTGCAAAATCTGAGCTTTTTCATACACTTGCTCTCTGGTTTACTGATGATGAATTGTCTAATTAACTCTTCCTTGAATGTCATTTGGTTCAACTTGAATCTCCTATAATAGTTTGACAGTAGGAATTCCCAAAGATGAAGGAAATTTGGCTTCCATGCCATATACTAACTCATAAGGGCTCATTCCGATGGATTTCTTGGTTGAAAGTCTGTCTACCCAGAGGGCATTTATGAGCTTCCTATGCCAGTTGTTTTTGTTCTCTTCTAGCACTTTATTTATGATATTTATGAGGCTTTTGTTGGATGATTCGGCCAAGCCATTACCTTGAGGGTTGTAGGCTGAAGAGTGACCCAAGGTAATGTGGTACTTATGGCAGAAGTTGATCATCTTTCTAGATTTGAAGGCAGTAGCATTGTCAGTGATGATTTTGTCAGGGCAGCCAAATCTAGAAAGGATATTGTCCTTAAGGAACCTGATAATAGTGGATTCATTGGCTTGCCTACATGGGATGGTTTCAATCCACTTGGTGAAATAGTCGGTGGCTGTTAAAATCCACTTGTGCTGGCCTGAAGAAGAGGGATGGATTTCACCTATGAAGTCAAGACCCCATTGTTGAAAAGGCTTTTCGATTGAGGTGGGTTTAAGGGGCAAAGGCATCAGTTTTCTTTTTCCTTCAAAGATTTGGAATTTGTGACATGAAACATCAATTTTTTTGACATCTGCAAATAGAGAGGGCCAATAATAACCACCCCTTAAAATCTTGTCAGCAGTGGACTTCCAATATAGATGCCCTCCACAGTCTCCTGCATGGAATTCTTTCATTATGCTGTTGGTTTCATTTATGGTTAAACAGTTTAGTAAAATTCCTTCATGATTCTTCCAAAACAGGGCACCATCTATGACACAAAACTTTGATGCTTTCATTTTTAAAATCTCTTTTTGGTTCTCAAAAACCCTGGGGGAGCACACAGGTTTAACAATACATAACAAATATCAGCATACCATGGGGATTGTAAAAGGGTGTCACTGATCTGTGGAGTCGCAAGCTCTTGTTCATTGTCCAGTTGGTTAATGTCTAAGGCCTGAATGTTCGTTTCGGACATTAGTTTTCCCACACCTTGTCCCTTTATCAGTTTGTGGGTTTTATCTCAATGTCATATTCAACAATACTGGCAATCCATTTGCCTCTTCTGCCTTCTAGTCCCTCTTGAGTCAATATGTCTTTTACAGCAGAGTTCGGGGCATAGGCAATCACATGTGAATATAGAATATAAACTTTGAAGTCTTTTATGGCCTTAACCAGGGCATATGCCTGCTTTTCCATGATTTGGTACTTCAAGGGTGCATCCCTTAAGGCTCGGCTAAAAATTGCGATTGGTTTTACATTCCTTGATCATCTTTTTGTAAAAGGACAACAACTATTGTGTGCTCTGAAGAAAAGGAAAAGATGAAAAAATCCTTGTCAAATTGTGGACTTGTGAGTACAGGCATTTGAATCAAGGCAGCCTTGATACTCTCAAAAGCCTGCTTGGTTTCAAGAGACCATCTTACCTTCACATCCTTTTTTATCATGTTGCCTAATAATCTTATCAGTTTAGCTAAATTTGGGATAAATCTCCTTAGGAAATTGATCTTTCCAAGGAATGCTTGCAACTCTTTTATGTTTCTTGGGTAAGGAATTTGAAGGATGGCTTGGATTCTTTCCAGATCAATTTTTATACCGTCCTTTGAGATGATGTGGCCTAGCAACTTACCCTCCTCAAGGCCAAACAAGGACTTCTTGTGGTTCAAGGAAATGCCATATTTCCTACATGTCATGAAAATTTTCCTTAAGTGTTTGAGGTGCTCTTGATGAGATTTGGAGAAAGGGGTTAAGTCATCAAGATAGACAACAAGGAATTCATGGATTTCCTTGGAAAATGCAATATCCATTGCTCTTTGAAAGGTGGCATCAGCGTTCTTTAGCCTGAAAGGAATTTTAACATACATAAATGTTCCCCACGGTGTGGTAAAGGTTGTCTTGTCTTGGTCATCTGGGTGAACAAGTATTTGATTGAAACCTGAAAATCCATCTAGTAAAGAAATTATAGAGGAACCCACTACTCTTTGTACGATGTGGTCCATTTTGGGAAAAGGGTAGTGGTCTTTTAAGGAGACCTGGTTTAAATTTCTTAGGTCTACACACAGTCTGATCCCCCCTTTTTTTTTCCTTGTGGGAACCAGATTGGATACCCATTCAGAAAATCTGATGGGTGCTATGAAACCTGCTTCAAACATTCTCCTTACTTCCTTCTCAATGAGGGGAAGAAGCATAGGGTTTATCCTTCTAAGTTTTTGCTTGAATGGTTTTTGATTTGGTTTTAAGGGAATGGTATGTTGAATCACTGAGGTGTCATAGGACTTCAAGTCCTCATAACTCCAAGCAAATACGTCTTGGAACTCTTTGAACAAATCCACATACTTTGGTTTTTGATCAGGGGGCATATTTTTGGACAATTTAATCATTCTAGGCTTTTCTACTGTCCCTATGTTATGTTCTTCTATAGCAGCATCTAGAGGCTCCATTTTTGGCTTTTTGGGCACATCGTTGTCATCAAACATGTCTTCTAATGGAGTAAGGCCAGAAGCCAAAAAATTATTCTTTAGATCAATGAACTCAGCCTCTGCTTTGGCTGTTTCCTCTAAATGCATTTGTTTCAGTTGTTCTATGTTTGCATTGTCAAAAGAAGTTGGGTTGAGTATTTGTTTTGCTGTTGTAGCTATTACAATCTACTGATTCTCATTTGTTTGTTGTTGGGAATCGTTCACGACCTCCATGTCAATTTTTGAATTTGAAAACTCGCTCTCAAGGGTGAGGAAATTGTTAATCTGGGCATCATTTTCGAATACTTGCCAATCTCTAATATTGTTAGGAACAGCGGGCCTATGTTTTATCTCAGCAGTAAAATGGTGATTAGGCTCAAGGGGAAGCTTGCATGTACTAGCAAAAGTGGCTAGGTTGTGTGCATGTATGTTATGGTTTCTTGAAATCTTGGCAAGCTCAGATTCAGTGAAGGTATTAAGTATTTCTGTTGTAGAAGTCCTATAGGCCCTCATTCTATTGTCATTAGTAAAAAAGTTGCCTTTCATTTGTTGTATGATTAGATCGGAGTCACCTAGAATGGACACTTTCCTGGCTCCTAGAACTTTGAGCAATTTTAGGCCTAAGAGGAGAGCTTCATACTCTGCCATGTTGTTGGTACATCTGAAGTTTAGTCTGTAGGCATGGCCCTCTGCATGTTTGTCATGTGTATTGTGAATCCAAACACCTGCCCCTGATCCTAACTTGTTGACAGATCCATCAAAATCTAAATACCATGTGATTTCTTGCTTGTGGTTTGTATCAAGAGTTTCAGTCATTTTACGAATGGATAGATTTAGAGTTTCTGCTTAGAGGGGTTCTTCTTGTTTGTTGGTTGCCCTGATTGTTGTGGCTATGTGATGGGTATGGGCAATCGATTCTTCTTTCACACATGTCTCTATCTCTAAAGCTAAAGGCTTGTCAGTATTTCGATGATTGATGTCATCATTAAAAAGAATAAATGAATCCATATCAGAATGGATTGAGTAAATTGGATAATTTTGGGGCTTTTCCTCGCTACTTACCACATATTTCGTGAGTGTTTCTCTGTACAGTCTCTTTGGTTGCCCAAAGACATAAATAGTGGCATAGGAGAGGTCGAGTTGGAGGGATCCTTGGAGTTTTGCTCCCCGTGATCTTGATAGTAGCATGCCATATTTTGTGGGAATGTCAGCAACTACTACATCCATTAGGATTGTCTTGTTGGGAAATTGGACTAAAGACACACAAAGGTATTTAATTAAGCCTAAGCACTTGACTTGACTTGAGTCAAAGGAGTATAGATCTTCATAGGGTCTAGTAACATCAAGGTTTAGCTTTTCCATTATAGCTTTGGGCATAAGATTGTGTGAGGCACCTGATTCAAACATAGCATTATGCAAGATTTTGTCATGTATGTGCAAACTGACATAAAAGGGTGGGACAGATCCATATGTTGATTTTCCATTAACTTCTGGACCAAACAGAAGCTCACAGGTATCATCTAAAACATTTACATCATCCTTGACCTTTGGTAGTTGGAGTGACCTTTGAATTTGTTTCCTATACACATCATGTTTGGCAAGTTCTGAAAGGAGAATGGATATCTTAAGTTTTCCAATCTCTGCTTCTAAATTAAATAATTTTTCCAATGGAATCTTTGCGTTAGTAGTAGCAGATTTCTCCTTTTCAAGAATACTTTCTGTGTTTTCCTTTTGACTGTCTGCGTTGTGGTGAATGGCAGTTTGTGACATCTCTGTTTTGGGAAGGTTTTTAGGAGTGTTGTTCAAATTTTCTTTTGAGGAAGAAGGAGGCAGAGGCTGATCAATAGGAGGTTGTATGTTTGTTATGTCCTCTACGGTTACTTGATGCGGGTTTGGGACAGAAATATCAGCTGGTTCTGTTATGACAACCTTGCCTTTAATCTTATTGGGCTGTTTGCTGTCCTTTGCTTTGGTTGGTGCATGGACTTCAATGGTTCTTGTTCTCAGCTTATATTGTTTGTGGACCTCATACACAGTAGAATCATAGCCTTGTTTAAAGTCAAAAGACTCTCCCGTCTTGGTCTGAAATTGTTTCACATCAAGGTAGTCTTGGTCTTCTTGAGTGAGAAAGATTTGCTGCTCATTTTTCGAATCTATCAAGTTCATGTGAGTCTCTTCTGTAGGCTCACTGGATATGGATGCCTCTGTGTAGTTTTCTTGGAAAGGAGGCCTAATATCATGGTCAGGACTAGCCCTTCCAGCATTTGTGGTTTGAGTTTTCCTGAAGTTTGGGTTCCTTATGGTGTTGGGATGTTGTCCTTCCCATGATGATTTCTTTTCAACACTTTCTACTCTGTCTCCCAGCCTATGCATGCCATTGACAATAACATCTAACTTCTGGTCTAAGGCTGAGGGTTCTTCCTTAAAGGTAGTTCTTCTCTCGGTTCTAGCTCTATTTCTTTTGGCAATTAGGTTCGCCTCCACACTAACAACAACATTTTGCATTTCTGCAAGGCTTTGAGGGGCTCTTTCCCTTAACTGATAAGCCATTTCAACATCAAAACCATCAGGGAATTTGTACAAAGCAAGATCAGGTGGAGCTCTTAAGTTCTGTGATATTGCATTATAAACATTATTGAACCTTGCACAGTAGTCCAAAATAGTCTCCTGAGGGCCTCTTTTGATAGTGTCATACTCAGATAATATGTGCAAGGGGTCTTTCTTCTTCTCTCATCTGTTGATAAACGACTCATATAAGGCTTTAGAGTCTGCTATGGAATTGGCTGGGAGTGCTCTAAACCAAGTCCTGACATCACCGGTCAAACTTTGGACAAAAATCTTCATTCTCACACTATCATCGTCAATCTCATAACTCTCAAAGTAGTCCTGCATTTTCTTTGTGTGCTGAAGGGCTGTGTAGGCATTTGTGCCATCAAAATAAGTAATTTTTGTCTGGTAATCCTGAGGCATAGCCTCGGGATTAGCAGGCAACTGTAAAGGTGCATACTTATTAGCCATATTAACAGGCACAAGTGGAACAACTGGAGTAACTGGGATAATCGAAGTAGAAGTAGGGGTACGCGTAGTGAATGGAGGTGTGGAAACAGGGTTTGTAGAAGTGGATGATGAACAAGGGGAAGTAGGGTTTGAACGAAACATAACTTTAACAGGGGTTGCAAAATGGCTATGTTGAACTGTTTTAGGACTGGAAGTAGTCAAACCTTCTTGTTGCTCTTGTTTTCTAAGGATCTTAGGAATTATATTGGGTTTTTCAAAAACAGCTGGGGGATTTGGGTTCGGATTTGATCTGTATAACGCGAATGCTTCTTGGGAGCCAGCTTCTAACTTGTTTTTTTTTTTGGGAATTTTTCTAATAATATAGGTTAAACATAAACTTTTAAAGGTCAGTTTCTTCCTATGTGGAGCTTCGGACTGGTTTTGTGAGATTTTCTGAGGAGTTGCCCAGTGGAGTCGCCATTATGTTATCACTCAGGTTTTCCTTAAGCTCCTAAAGGGATACGGCCGAGGTAACCACAAACCAATCTTTGGATTGCAGGTTCTAGCCCACCTGCAATCAGAGAGGGCTCTCTCTTGATGATTTAGCTTTGTTGATGATGATTT
>APFE031432930.1:0-48133 GCA_000404065.3 Pinus taeda | reverse complement strand
GACTAGTACATCAAAATTGGAACACAACAGTGGCACTTGAACTGGCACATTCTCATGGCATCCTTCTTTGGCTTCTGTAGCAAATATGGAACATTGCAGCATGCAAATAATGACATATTTGACATGTAAAAATGTCAATCATGAAAAATGAGTAACCTGTTGCAGTAGGAGGCTAACAGTGTGGAGGAGAGTGGCCTTCACATTTTGTGTTAAATTTGGTCTGAAAACTGTGTGTTAAATCCCTAAGTTTAGTTTTTCCGTCAAGGCATCAAGATCTAGCTCAATGGTGGCCAAATATGAAAAAAAAAACAACATAAATGAGCCTATGGTTAGGTGGAGAGTGGCTCACCCTTATTAAATTCCATATTGCAAAATATTTGGCTCAAGAAAAGTATCTCTTATGCATGATTATTTAATTTCTTGTATCATCAAGTTTATATGTACATGCATTTACTCTTCATCAAATTTGTCATGCTTGTAGTTATACTATTTTGTTCTAGAATTGTATATGTATTAAATTTTGTAACAACATTGGTTGTGGAAGCTAGGCTTCCTAAATTATTCTTTAAATAGGTCATGTTGGAATTTATTTTATAATTTTTCTTCTAGGAGGTTCCAGAAGTTGAAGTTAGACCATAGAGAGGGAAATATTATTGATCCTATGGTACAATTTTCAAATCTTGGGTCACGAAATTTAGGAAATATGATTAGAGGAATTTGGGCTTCCCAAATGCATATTTAAATAGGTCATGTTGGAATTTTTTCTATAATTTGCTTTTTGGGATGTTCTAGAAGATGAAACTCAGACCATAGTGAGGGAAATTATGCTAATCACCTAGTCCAACTTTCAAATCTTTTGCCAACATATTTTAGGATATATGATAAGAGGAAGTTGAGCTTCCTGAATGCTCCTAAAATCATGCATCAACATGCCATGTTGGAATTTCTTCTATAAATTTTCTTAAGGGAAGTTACAGAAGCTTAAGATTGGACTATAGTGAAGAGAAATATCATTGATCATCTGGTCAAACTTTCATATCCTAGGTTTTGATATTTTATGAGATATGGTCAGAGGAAGTTAAGCTTCTTGGATGCTCCTTAAATCACACATCAAACATGTCATATTAGAATTTTGGCTATAAATTGTTATATTGGAGGTTCCAAAAGCTAAAACTTGGACCATTGTGAGGGTAACTCCACTAATTTTTTGGTTCAGCTTTTAACATGTGGATTACTATAATTGAGGAGATATGCCTTGAGGAAGTTGATATATTTGTTTGCATAAAAAGTGTTTGAAGAAATGCTTAAATGGTTTAATGATTCATTGGATTCAAATTATTTGATGAAATTCCCTAATGAAAATGTTGTTTTGTTGATGGGGGTAATTTTTTTATATGTTAGCATTTTTATATGATAGTAGTGTTCTAGTTGATTTATGCCTATTTGCATGCAAAAGATTTGAAGAAATGTGTTAAAGGTGTTTTATTACAATTTTCATACAAACTATTTGATAAAATACCTCAAAGATAGAAATCCAAAGTTGCATGATTGAGTGTATATTTCATTTAGGATGTTACAAGTGGAATCAATGAAATGTTTCTTATTTGATTTCATACAAATTTTTGACAAAATGTCTACAAAAAAAAGACGACTTAACTAACTGTATACAAAGTATATGAAGAAAGGTTTGGATGTAAGTGTTTAAAAAAATGTATAAGAACTTATTGTCAAGCTAGTAAAAAGAAAGAAAATTTTGGGTACCCCGTAACTTTGTAAGTCATTGAGGGGACTGGTTATGTGATAGTTGGGCCTTATTTCCATGGGAAAATGTTGTAGAAGTGAAAAGAGAAATTATTGGTTGGTTAGGGCACAATTTTGGGGTCAAACCGAGCAAAGAGAGAGAGTGAGGTAGCTAGTTGAGTGTTAAAATGATCTTTACTACACTCTTGGACTACTGTTGGGATCAAGCTAAGAATTTCCTCCTCTTTCCACGAGTTATACAATGTTGTACAAGTTCACACTAAGTTAGTATATGGTTAGGGTTTAGAGGGAAAATCTTAGCATAGTCCAAATATTTGTAAACTTCATTCAAAACCCACTCAAATGGTTAAACATGAAGTAAAGAAGTAACTCCAAGCAAATAAAATGATTGTTGGGAAAATAATTTCATTAAAATGACCATAAAAGAAAAAAATCAAGTTGAATAAGCATGAATAGTCACCCACTTGGGATGAGCTTGCTAAATCTAGTGTTGGCTAAGAAACATGAGGTGTAATACTCTAGTAATAAAGTGATTTAACCTCCATAGAATGAGTGCTAATTCATGTGAGGAATAGGGAGTTTTTTGAGTTTCTTTTAAAGAGTTTTCAAGAGCCTTTTTGCATTCTTTACTCAAGTAATTTCTTTTTTTAACTTGACTTTTACCTTTAGTTAAATTATTGTTACTTAATACAAGCTTAAGAAAAAAAATCTATGAGTGAGAGAGTATCTTGATATAGACATCATGACTCTAGCTTGAGACTCAAAGAGCATTGTAGAGTTAAGTTAAGGTTCGGCAGGGTGCTATAACACTGGTTAGAGGCTCAACAAAGTGTTACACAAAGGGAAAAGGCCAAAATCTGAGCTTAAAAGTGATTTCTTGAAGTTATAGCATTGCAATAAAGCTTAGTGGTGTGCTATAGAATTGCCTTGGGGCGTAGGGAGGAAGAAAAGTGAGATTGAAGGAAACGTTTGAGGGCTATAACACTGTGTTAAGGCTCAAAAGGGTGTTATTACATTGGATCGAGGCTCAAGAGAGCATTATGACAACTTGAAAAGGAATTTTTTTTAGAGAAAGACTCAAAAGGATTTTCCTAGAGTGGTAACATTGTCTTTGTCACATGTGATTTCAAATATATTCCCTATGGAATTTAGGGTCTATGAATGGTCTTGAAATCAATTTTGAATAATTTATATTGGATTTTTTTCTATAAATTTTTTTCTAGGACACTGAAGACTATAACATCTTTAAGAGGCTAAGGAGAAATATTAGGGTACATCTCATAAAAAAATTATATTCTATTTTGCTGTAGTGTTGGATATATACCTTGTTAAGGTTTGTGAATAGTTGAAAAACTAGTTTCAAATGAGTGATATTGGAATTTTTGTTGTATATTTATCCCATAGAAGTTTCAAACTACAAAATTAGCCAAGATTTGAGGAGACATACTAAGGTACCCTATGTAAAATTTAGAATCATATTTGAAAAATTAGACATTTGGCATATTATACAAAGTCTCTCTTGGGAAGAGATAAGAAATCAACAATTCTTTGAAAAGTTACCACAACTTTCACTTGGCACATCAAATTTTGGCTTGTTATACAAACTCTCACTTGGGAAGAGATAAAAAAATCAACAATTCTTTGAAAAGTTACCACAACTTTCACTTGGCACATCAAATTTTGGTTAGACCTATGGAATTGTAGAGAAGACATACTAGAATAATATAGGCCAAATTTCAAAATCATAAGAGATCAAATTTCAAAGATATATCATGATAAAGGCTAACTATCTAGATAGTGTACAATTTAGGGTTTTGAAAGGTATGTAATTTACAATTGGCATGGCTTGGAATATCTATTCAAAAATTGTGATAAAGAGGGAAAAAAAAACATTATTATTTACCCACATGGCTCCTAAATTTACTATAACACTTAAACTTCCAGACAAATCATCCATGAGTCATGAAGAAATAAAAATATTCAATATTAATTATCCAAGCTAGAAAGTCAATTTTCACAAGTGCAAAGATTAGGAAACAAATATGAAAAAGTAGTCCAAAAGTAGGCAGAATAAAACTATTCAATTTTCTCCTCTATTTTCAAATAAATTATATAATTATCAATTTACCAACTATTTAATTTGTTTCTATATTTTGAAATAAATTATATAATTATCAATTTACCATAAATTATATAATTATCAATTTACCATTATTAACTAGAAATTTTCAATTTACCGTCATTAATAAGAAATTCAAGTTTGCGATCATAATATTCCAACACTTGGATACACAATGGTAATCTGGGAAAAGTACATGGATATGCATACTATATTTTATAGGTTGCATGGCCATTCTTCTTGTAACCAATAAAAACATTAGAGTAATCATACTTGCATATCTTTTATGGTTGTCTTGTGTCCAATTTAAAACATTTTTCATATTAAATGAATGAAATTAATTCAATAATTCTATTTGGATTAAGAAAGAGTGTATATTTTCTTAATCTGTGATGTTATTATAATATTACTAAATGTTTAAAAACATTGTTGAAAGAAGTGATAGATGTTGTATTTAAACAAGGGAGCCATTGCCGTGGCGATAGTCCCTGCCGGGGTCTGCCACAACAAACAGCAAGCAACACGTGGCCTTTATGCTGGTGAGACATCGCATGAGGCGGACGTGTGCCGCGAGTTCCATGCGAAACCCGTGGTAACTATTATTTTATAATAATTCCATTTTTCTATCTTAGACGAATTTTATTGTTTTTTTGTCCTAATTAACTACAATCATATATATTACATTTATAATCAAAATCGTGACCAACTCAACTATAATTATGATTAACTATTGACCATGATAATTATAACATTTTTATCTATATTTCTTAACCCTAGATCATGATCATTACCTCCTCAATAATAAGGTACAGATTTGGAAGACTTGTTTAATTAATTTTATGTTCATGCTATGATCGGGATTTTAGTTAGGATTGATGCTTAGCGCAGGCACCGATGAGAAATGTTATGCCATTTAATTATGACTGATTTTAATTAAATTATTTTATCGAACAATACTTCGAAATTAGATTTTAAAAAATTAAAGGCTTATGAGATTGATTAGAAATGTTATGCCATTTAATTACGATAGCTTTTAATTAAAAATATTTTAACAACTAATACTTAAAAAGATGAAAGGCTTATGAGCATTATTATAAATGTTGTGCCATTTAATTATGATGGCTTATCATTATAATTATATTAACCAGTATTACTGAAAACTAATAATCCACAATTACATTTAATAGATATCAGAGGCTTCATAAATTGAACCTTTAAACAACATTTAAAGAACACAAACCCAACAGGACCTTCATGGTATGAAATTAATTTGACAGTAAATGACTTATGGAGATCGAAGAATTACATTTAATAGATATAAAAAAGCTTCCGAGAATGAAGCTTTAAACCACACAAAGGGACACATATATCAATATTATTATTATTACTACAATTCCACGGTGGAGACCTTATAATATAAATGACCACTTATCAAACTGGTGCAATGTCGGATAATAAGAGAGGGCCTGTGAAATTTTCATTCTATACTGCAGTGGTGGGGTGGCTCTGCAATGATGCCGAGTTTTTCAGGCCCGCCCTTAGAATGTAGTGGTGACACACCACAGCGACCGCAACTCCAATCAGCGGACCCACCCAGAATATCCACTGCCATACATTCAATCCATTAAAGAATAAGTCAACCACAAATTTCATTTCTATCCATATAAATCTCCTCTTTGACGTTATTTAGATCAGTAAAATGCAATGCTTCCAAACACAGAATTATAGATAAATCTTACGAGGTCGTCCAAGGATTTTTGATGGCCGTATATCACAGCGGGCGCAAAGCTCCTGCCAGGGTTGATGCCTGTGCTTGTGATGGGAATGGTTGCCAAATGGACCAAGAATACCGCTAACCCAATTGGAATCGAAGCCAAAACCTGCATTAACCACTTGTCATATTAGTAAATTTCCATCAGTGGATGGATATTTCATAACACCAAGTTCCATATATAGAGAGAAAGAGTTTCAGGGTGGAATATGATTTGTGTTATGTATAGGGATGTGGGAGTGGCGGGCTTTGCGCTTGGGGTCTGCTGCAGAGAAGACAGTGTAAACCAACACGAACGTGCCAATTATCTCCGCGAGAAGGGCAGTTCCCTTGGAATAACTGGTAGATACAGAGTTCGATCCTCCTCCGTGGAGACATAAAAGCTCCCCTGCATGCCCCTCACAAGGGCAGTTCTGCACAGGGCACCTAGGCATTGAGCTACAATGTACGCTAGGGCGCGAGGAAGAGAGACCTTGCCGGCAAGAAACAGTGCAAACGTGACAGCTAGATTGACGTGATCCCCTAGAGACGCGCACTGATTATTAACGTGATTCAGTTTAATATGAAATATGAAATCAGATCTTGATCAAAGCTGCAGGAATGCACTTGGATTCTTATACCTGAAATTGCCGATATGCAGTATACGAGCACGGAGATCATTCCTCCGAAAGCGGAGGCTTCTCCCAACAACCCCACTCCGCCGCAGGTACCTTTGCTTCGTTTCTTTTCAAAAACGGTTGTGAGTGTTATGTAGAGGAAAAGCAGCGTAGCAACAAACTCAGCCATGGTATGCAAACATCTGTCCTGCATGCAGGACACTCAGAACACGTAACCACTAAAATTCACAAAGCGAAATGAGCCATTTAAATTTTTGTCTAAAATTCACAAAGCGAAACAAGCCATCCAAACTTTGGTTAAATTTTTTTTGGATTGGAAATTCATCAACCCGGCAATAAGAACTCCAATATAAAACTTTGGATAAAAAGCAAGAAACATTAAAGCTCTAAAATAAAACTTTGGGTAAAAGCTGAAAACATCAATTAAATGCTCTGGTCAACCCAAATTAATAAGCAGTCAATGGCGAATCGAACGCTAATAGTCCCAACAAGGACTAATAAATATCAACTCTTCCTAAATTTATATCAACTTGACTTTTGAATTTAAAATAAGTGGTTAAAAAAATAAGTACGGTTTTTCTAAAGATTGTTTGTCGATGTTGTATTTAAATAAATATGAACTCTGCATAAATTTATATCAGCTTCTGTATTGAATTTAAATTAAGTGGCTAAAAAATAAGTACCAACGAAGATAATTAGTTGGAAAATCGCATTTTTGTTTTTCTATTACTGTTAAATTATATATTTGAAAATAACAAATTTCGAAGTGTTTTGCAATTATTTATAAATTTTATATTTATTAATAAAAAAACTTTAAAGGTCCCACCGAGACTTGAACTCGGGTTACTGGATTCAGAGTCCAATGTCCTGACCACTAGACCATGGGACCGGGTGTGCTTAGAAAACGATTGTAAGTACCTTACATACGTTTTTACTGGATAATAAAAACTTGAAGATGAGATTATTTTTCAAGGAACTCGTTTTATCTAATTATTAAGCATATAATTAAAGTTGAACTGAACTCTTGCTCGCTGTACTTGGGAATCCAACATATCCGGATCTGAACTCCAGTAGTTAGCATAATATTTGATCATATTGGAGCCCAGACCCTGAAGGCGCGATCGAGGTTTTCTGATATAATGCCAGAGTTAAACCCCGCGGGGATATCTTAGTAGGGAGACTGAAGATCTGAAGGCCGCGTGTTCGACCCGCGCTCATTGCAACAGGTGAAAATGTTCGGTTGTATTTCACTGGATATTAAAGATGACAAAACACAAAGCATGAGAGAAGTTGCGCTACCTAAATTTGTACGATGTCGTGAGATTTATAAAAGGCGACATACAGACATGTTAATACATCATCAAAAGTTTTGTTGTCATCGGATCCGTGGCGCAATGGTAGCGCGTCTGACTCCAGATCAGAAGGTTGCGTGTTCGATTCACGTCGGGTTCAAAGGCTTTAAGGTTGTTAGAGTGCTTTTTGTTGTTGTGGAAAGCTAATTATGCTCAATTTTGTATGCTCAATTTTGTTCTAAATGCTGGCAACTAATATTTAGTTTTAAATGATGGCAACTAATATTTATCAGTGTATATAGTTTTAAATGAGGGCAACCAACATATACTAGTTTATATAGCTTTAAATGATGGCAACCAATATTTACCAGTCTATATCTCCATTTATGCACAGGGTTGTATATGGTGGTTGCAAGCATGTTTTTAATTGTTGTGGAAAGCTAATCATGCTCAATTTAGCTCTAAATGATGGCAACCAATATTTATTAGTGTATATAGCTTTAAATGATGGCAACCAATATTTACCAGTGTATATCTCCATTAATGCACAAGGCTGTATATGGTGGTTGCAAGCATGCTTTTAATTGTTGTGGAAAGCTAATCATGCTCAATTTAGCTCTAAATGATGGCAACCAATATTTATCAGTCTATATAGCTTTAAATGATGGCAACCAATATTTACCAGTCTATATGTCCATTAATTTACAGGGTTGATATGCCCACCACCGTTAGATTTAAGTAAGGATATAATTTAGCCGTGAGCATGGCTGCCCATTAATGGGCATATATATTGATAAATATGCATCTTTAAAACTATTTAAGTTTCCATAGCTTCCACCATTAAAGATTTAAGTAAGGATATAATTTAGCCGTGAGCATGCCTGCCCATTAATGGGCATATATATTGATAAATATGCATCTTTAAAACTATTTAAGTTTCCATAGCTTCCACCATTAAAGCCATAGTGGTATAAAACTATGTCCATTAATGCATGGGGTTGTATATTCCCACCGCTAGAATTAAGGACGGATATAATTTAGCCATGAGCATGCCCGCCCATTAATGGGCATATAGACTGATAAATATGCATTTTTAAAACTATTTAAGTTTCCTTAGCTTCCACCATTAAAGCCATAGTTGTATAAAACTATTCCTAGTTTACACTATTAAGCATTCTCTCTAAAAGAAGGGTATCATAGTGGTATACAACTATTAATGCACAGGGTTGTATATGCCCACTGCTAGATTTAAGCAAGGATATTGTGGAAAGATAATTCGTAATTATGCCAATCATGCTCACTTCAGCTCTAAATGATGGCAACCAATATTTACCAGTTTATAGGTCCATAAATGCACGACATTCTATATGCCCACCGCTAGATGTAAGTAAGGATATAATTTAGCCGTGAGCATTCTCACCCATTAATGGACGTATAAATCGATAAATATGCATCTTTAAAACTATTTAAGTTTCCATAGCTTCCACCATTAAAGCCATAGTGGTATAAAACTATTCTTGGTTTACACTATTAAGCATTCTCTCTAAAAGAATGGTGCCATAGTGGTATACAACTATTAATGCACGGGGCTGTATATGCCCACCGCTAGATTTAAGCAAGGATATAATTTAGCCATGAGCATGCTCGCCCATTAACAGATAAATATGCATCTTTAAAACTATTTAAGTTTCCATAGCTTCCACCATTAAAGCCATAGTGGTATAAAACTATTCTTGGTTTACACTATTAAGCATTCTCTCTAAAAGAATGGTGCCATAGTGGTATACAACTATTCATGGTTTACACTATTAAGCGTTCTTTCTAAAAGCCTTATCTAGCATTCTCTCTAAAAGTGCCATCTAGTAATCCTTAGAATGTAGATTTGTCACTCATCATGTTACCTATACTCTCTCACCACCTTTAAGATTGATGCAAACCTTACTAAATGTATTTAATTTATAGAACTTCAAAAAGGAGTTAACAAGTGACTATTCCTTAATGCTCGGTAGTCAAGAGCATCCTTGCTTTTAACTCCATTGAATAAGTCCTACAAAGCAAGGTTTTAATTTGTAATCCTTTGATTTGATCACTAGTCTAGAATCTCCTAAGTTCTTGAAGTCCACACCTCTTTAAATCTATGCACAAGAAGGGAGAAATAAATGCCACCACTCAAGCCATAGTGGAAACGTAGCCATTGGGACACATAAATGAATAAAATTGTCCCTTCCTCACATTGTTAAACATTCACCCTAAAAGTCCCCTCAAATAATCCTTAGGGGGTGGATGTGTCACTCATCAACCCACCTATACCCTCTCACCTTTGGGATTGATGCAAATCCTACTAAATGTATTAAATCTTATAGAAGACTTTTGAAAATGGTGTTGTCCCTTGCCTTGCACGTAGACCATATAATGATTGTTGGTAGGGAGCTGTGAAGACTTACCTCATGATCAACAAACCATCTTCCAAAGCTTCCTTCATTAATTTAACCTTCCAAATTTTCCTTTTGGTTGTCACCTTACCTTACTTTTTCCCTTAGATAATGATTTTGAGACATACCAATTTGTTAAAGTGAAATGATTAGAAAGGAAGATATATATTTTTTTTTTAACAATTGTCTTTCTTTCTTTTACATTTTTCGAGAAAGCATGCATAACCTTCGTCATGCACAATATATTTTCTACTAGTTTTCCTAAGGCAATCATTTCCTTGCTAAGCCAAGCCAAAGAAAAGATGCTTCAATCTCTATATGAAACTCCATCCTTAGAAGCTCAAAAGAGTAACTTGAATGAATTGTTTCATTGCCTCCTTTTGGGTTCTTGGACCAAATGATCTAGTTAGGTTCTTCTTGGAGTTCAAGAGAGCAAGGCGCCAATGTTTGTTTGAAAGAAACCCACAAGCTCTGTCTCCCTACTTACTAAACCAATATTATATTTTTTTCCAATTTGCATGCCAAAAGGTATTTTGTGTGAGAGAGTAAGCATTTGCAAGGGTGACATCCCTTGTTGCCTCAACTCTATTAATCAATCTCTCGGAGAATTTGTTGACACATATCCCCCATCTAGGGGTCCAATCCCAATTTATATATTTTTTTCATCCATGTATTTACATGCTAAGAAGTGGCCTACAAAGAGGAATGGGTTTACCAAATCTCTCTAGTAAATAAATCCACTTAATTTTTTTTTTTTTTTTTTAGGAATCTAATCCAATACTTTGTATATAGCCACTTAATATGTTTTTGGTGCATCATCCTCTATTTCAATCCTATCATTGAAATCAATGGTATTTACACACGCTTGACAAGTAGTTCTTTTGAAAGCAAGAAAATGTTCTTCAACCCCAACAACTAGTGAAATTTTCTTACACAACTACTAGGTGGTTGAATTTCTTAAACCATGGGAGAAATATAAAGTTATAGTGCTTCTACTTTCTATAATAACTTGATTTTATATTAAATATTCAACCATGCATGATGTGATATTTTTTATTATTCATATCTAGTGCACATATAATTGTAGGGATTCAATGGATGGTAGAGATTCAAGAGATATTTGTATGAAATTTAAGTTCAATCCTCTAGCATAACCTTGCAAGTTATTTTTTCTCGTATCATACAATACCATGGCCTTATTTTATAGGACAATTGAAGTTTGTAGGGTGAATCAATGTCCTTGTGAATACACCTCATCCCCTAGTAGGTTCCCATGTATTGGATTAAACCTTTAGGAGGCCAAAGGCACATGTATTCATGAGATGAGAGTTTTAAGTAACTTCACAAGGAACCCTAGAGCCATATGTTACGTAGGTTAGTCCTTTGCCATTAATGAATTTTGTAGGTAGATAATCTTCATGAATGAAAAGGTTACATGAGGACTAAAATATTTTCCATGTGACTTGTGTGCCCAAGTGAATTCAAAGTTGTGCAACTCAGGAAGTAGTCAATTGAAAGTTTGAATTTTCTCAAGAAGGTGGTAAATGGCCATGATATAACATGATATTATGCATGATATGTTCTATTATGATTTAGTAATGCCTTTAGGAATGTTCACTCAAATTTTTCCGTTGAAATTGAGGCAATAGTAGTTTCCCTTGATGTGTGAGGTTAAGAGCACTCCATATATTCAAAAGACATCAACATTTCTTTCTCAAATTCTTGTATGTAGTCAAATACATAAGAGGGAGGGAGGGAAAACCAAGGAGGTAGGATTACCCACGTATAAGTGATGGATACCACCTATGGAAACATAGGCATGGTGATGATAACTTGTTTTAGAAATGAGGTGGGCATTACCATGCTCATGAAACAATAGGTTTGATTTGAATGCCATGATCCACATGCATGAAGATAAATTCAACTATTAGTTAAGATGAGTGTTAACTAACAATACTCTATAGTAATAGTGATGCCTAGGAGCTTGAGAATGACATTGAAAGATGGTCCAGAATGTGGGGCCTTGGAATATGTAAGAAGTCACTTGAAGGGTGGATTTCACTTAAGGGTGAAAATTTGTGGAAATAAGACCACACCTATGTGGAAGTTTTCAATTGAATTTCGAACACTATAACTATCAATATGCACAACTCTCATTGATGAGATAATAAGTTGTTGTAGAGAATGGGAAATCTTGTTGATTTAAAGAGTTACAATTATTTTGTTTATCTAGTCTGATTCTATCCATTAATAGATGTGAATTAGGCCACAGTATAATAAACCTATAAATGAACTCCCACAACATTGATGTTCGTGGAAGTTAGTTTGCAAGAGATATGGATTATAAGGTTCATTATAGGGAAAAGGATTAACAAGAATTTGAGTGTAATGCTTTTACACCTTGGAAATGATAGATGGGTTTTAATAATTAGTATGAGACTAAATACTTCCCTTGGATAGAACATTAATGATGGCTAACCTAGGTAGTAGTTGAAATCAAACTAACATAATATTACTAAGTTTCAAATTGTAAAAAGGCATGATAATGACTTATGTATAAGGGGGGTTGTAAAACATAAGGACAAAGGAAAATTAAGAGGATGAGGAGGCTCATGAATCAAATGACAAGGCAAACACTTGGTGAATACAACTCTTGAAAACCAAAATGATGGATTCAATTGAGATAGGGGAGATACTATAAATCAATAGATTTAATATTTATATGGGTGATTCAATGTAGATGTTCTAAATAAATGGGACAAGGGATATTCACAAAAAATAAAAATGATGTTGAGGATGAAAAAGGTTGAGTATTGCTATTTCCCTATGTTTTCTTTTTTGAATGTTTTACAGATGTTTTTGTATTTTCCATTTATAAAGAATAGAATAATTTGGATACATTATAAAGAAGGAGATAAGTGCAGAAAAAAATTGACCAAGAATTTATGACTTATATGCATGGAAAGAGTAACAACAAATGTAAGGGGTTGTTACAAATCTTGCAAATTATAAGAAGTCAATGAATGCAATCTACTTTAAATGTTGAACCTCCTATTACAATGAATATAATACAAGACAAGATATGATGATCATAAGACTAGGTCTCCTTGGTGTGTATATCAAAGACCAAGGATGCAATTATAATGAAAGGATAAAGTGAAATGTTCTAGCTTACATAACAACAGAAATTTAATAGCTCAATACCTAGGAATTAATGAGGGGTTTTAGGGTTAACATGGGAATTTTATAGGGATCAATAGGGGACTAATGGTAGTTTTCCTTGATGAGATAATGAGTGATGGTATAAAATGTATATGATGTATGAGTCATGGTTGAGATGAGAGGTCAATTAAAGGTGAAACATTAGCATAGTAAACTAGAAAGAATATGAATCACTTGGGATTCTAGGGACAATAGGCTAGAAAAATATCAAGAGGAAAGAATGAATCTTTCTCTATGGTGGGAACTAGATGAGATCTTATCCTAATAGTGGAAGTAAGTAGTATGGATGATAAAGTATGGAGAGATATGCAATTTCTATTAATTACATATAGATAAAAGACACTAAACAAAATAAAGGAATGATTATATATCTTGGTGGAAGGATAAGATATTGAAGAAATATTACAAGGTTTGTAAACAATACATGATTTGTGATAGTAAAAAAGCTACCCAATTACATATTTATGGGCCATGATGGAAATTTGGTAGTCATATATACAATTATTATTTGCTTTCCATAGGGGACAACTCAATTGACGATTTCCATGTGATGAAGTATTATGTAAACCGTGACACTACAAGGAAAATACCTTGTAGCAAAGGTTATAACTGAGGTTTTTAGTGTTATAAAATTGGTAAACAAATGTCAAAATAACTTCTCTACAACATCTGTTTGCGGTAGTGGATATTTTTTAGCAGAGATGATAGCGAGGCTTCATCACAACTGAAAAAAATTGAGCGGTCAAAGGTTTTAGCGGATGTTTTTTTTATTGGTGTGCTTCATGGAAACAATAGCACCAATGTGCTATATAAATAAAAGCACCAGACCATATACATAAGAAAAATCCTCGAGGCATTGAATGAAAAGAACATCAGTGCTTGAAATGTATACCTCCCTGGTGGATGTACGTTAACAAAATGCCGCAGGGTGTTCTTTTCAGGAACGACACTGGGGTAAGAAAAAAATATTCCAGATCTGGTGCTTTAATTTAAACTTGCAGCTCTGATGCATATCATTTGAATAAAAAAATCGGTGCGATGCTCATATAACATGACCAGTGCTGTCAATTTTAATAATGCACCGGGATTGGAAGTAATATTATGTAGCACCAAATTGTTAGTTCTATGAAAGCACTGGTGCTTTAAGAATTACAATGCACTGGGGTGTTTAATGCAAACAACATTGGTGCTTGAAGATTTTAACACCTCGATGCTGTCGTTTTTAGAAAATGCATCGATCATGCAAAAATCTTGAAGTAATGATACTTTAGATAAAATAATTCACTGGTGCATGTGTATGTTATAAACGCATTGATATTTTGTATGATATTTTCTTTTTTTTTAGAAACATCAACCTGTGATAGTGCAATTATTGTGACCCTTTTAAAATCTGTTATTCATTGAAAAATCGATGTATATCTTATAACAATATTCATATAAATTAAATTTTTATTACTGCATTTGTATATGATTAATGGGCCTCCAAATTAGACACAAATTAAGGCCCATCTAACCTTTCCTAGACACATAAAGGCTATACTAATTCTCTCCTTCTACACTTAATAATGTTTTTTTTAGCTTTAATATGTTCTTAGGAAGGTTTATATATAATTGCATAATATGTCCCTAATATTATTTATTTTTACAGAATATTGAGAGAATATGGAGTAAATTTTGAATGAGATAATATAGGGACTTGCTCCCTACTACATGATGGAATAATATTGGATAACAGATGAACTAAATATCATGAAATTATTCACAAATTTTGGAGCTCTGCTGATTGGGAAAATCTAGGAATGTGTTCCCTCTCATTTAATGAAGATTTCTCATGTTGGGAACCAAATCCACTTTATAAGGTATTTTGGAGGGGAAAGTTGTCTCATTTCAAGGAGAATTCTTCCTCATCTATTTGTATAAGTATCAATTTGAATTTGTGTCTAGAGGCATGCTTTTCTTAGTCTTCTTGTGGAGAAAACTTGTTATTTAGCAGCTCCATTTTCATTTCTAGAAGGGATGTACTTGGATTGATTCAAATAATGAAGTCTGGTGTCATTTTTAGCTTCTAAATCTTGGTTTACTTCATAGGAATTTTATTTTCCTTGTTCTTAGCCATCCCAGGAGCCTCAGAGCAGTCTTTTATAATTTATTTATTTCTTTTGAATGTCTTTTTCAATTGCATCTCTTATTTCTGCATTAACTATTTATGCTTCTTTTGTTGTAGGTCACATTGGTTAAATGATTACAGTGAGTTGTTTTTCAGGTTATTTACAAAGTCGGAAGCATGATGAATCCTTAGAAAAACTTTGAAAATTCATATTCATCATTGAGCTACTTGAATTGGTTTACTAGTTCACAAATCTAGAATTTCTGGAAGTTCCTTGTAGCAAAATAGTGGTAAGTTTCTGCTATTTTTTAGAACATATTAATGAGCTTCATTTGAGTTGATTCCACTTATATTGGGCCATAAAAAAATTCAAGTTAATAACAAAATTCATCCCATATAAGTTTCACTTGACTAGGTTAGGCATTTGGTAGATTAACTAGTTCACTAATTCTTGAATTTCCAGTTTTTAGAGTAGTATTTTTCTGATATTTTTAGCACGTGTTAACATGCTTATTTTGAAGAAATTCGACATGGAATGGAGTCTTAGTACAACCTACTTAATAAATAAATAAATCCCATCTAATTTTCATTTTATTTACTTAGGCATTCGACAAGTTATCTCCCTCCTGTAGCAATATTGTCGCTCATGTAGCAACTCGTGTAGCACTCTTGTAGCACGTGTAAATTTGATTAGATTTGCTCCAAAAGCTTGGTTTTTTATTCTTAGGCTTGAATAACAACCCCTAAGATCCAAAAACATAATTGAATAATACTAAAAACCTCTTAATTCTTGCCTCTTCTCCATTCCAATTCACCTCTACAATTATGGTTAGTGGACATATTCATGATTTGAAGAGCATAATGATGATTACTTTATGAAGCACCTGATGAAATTTGTGAGAAAAATATCTCTTGAGTGAAATGATGGAAGAATGATTTCATTTTGTTTCATGCATCTTAAGCGATGGTTTCCATCTCCAACCTTGTTATTTTTATTGCATAGACTAGCCTTCCTTTTGACGTACCATTTACACTACGAATATGTTAATGTTTAAAATTATGCAAGTAAGATTAGAACTTACATTCGTGAAAAATATCCTTTCCTTTCTGCAAAAGTAACTAGGATTTCCTATCTACAAAATTAATTAGGTTTCTTTTATGCAAATAGAGTAACATTTCCATTTTATCAATTAGTTTAGGCTTGGATTTCATGACATTCTTTTCATTGCATCAGATCAATGAAAGAAGGACACATTGAATGTTGCACATATAGTACTGGCACCTCTTAAGTTTGTACAAACCCTAGGTTGATAATTTAAGTTGGTAGCCTCTGGATTTGCAACATTCTTGTTGCAATACTGGGGCTCATCACTTTTTGGCATCATTTCTAGGGAGGTGCCAAAGTATGCATTGTTTTCTTCCCTAGTTGATTCATTTCTTTTACTTTCTGCAAAACATAAAAAAAAATTGCATTTGGAATCTTTCATTTCAAAAAATAGAATATTGCTTTGTATTAGTGCTTTCATTCAAAAAAATCATAAAAACAAAATTAATTCTTCAATACCACACCCCCCACTTGAATATGTGGTGCAATAAGATCCACATCACCATCCACTTTTGGAGGTAGAAGAAGAGGAGGCGATAGAGAAGGTAGGAGAAATGGATGGAGATGATGACAATGAGGAAGACCCTCTTGGATTTACCATTCAATATATTGATAGAAGTGTTCATATGAAGAACATCCCTCCATCTTTCATTCCCAACTTCCATTGTATCAGGTCAGAGGATCTGGATACCTTTCTCTTTAAATTTGAAATCTTTTGTATATCCTATGGTTACTTACTAAACACTCAAAAATTGAGATTGTTTCCGGAAACATTGATGGATAGAGCTTTTAAATGGTTCATGATTTTAGGGACTAATTCAATAAGATCATGGAATTATATGCAAAAGATATTTCCAGAAAAATATAAAGATCACGATCTTAAGGAAGAAATCCTTAGAATTCCTCAAAAAGAAGATGAGAGCCTTGAGGATCTAATAGATAAATTTATGTATAATGATAAGAGGGAAAAAGTGCATCATTTAGGATTTGACACACTAAAAACCCTCTTACTTAGAAAAATTAGGGATGAGTGGATTGATCCCCTTGATCTTATAAGTAGAGGTGATGTACCAATTATCATTTGAATAAATTTGTGAAACATGCAAATGCAAGTAAGGGCATAGAAATTTGCTTGATAACTTTAAACTATAAATTCTTATCAATCTAAGCAAACAATTAGGAATTTTAAGAATGCAAGATGAGAAAAAATAAGATGTTGATATTTGTGTTATCGATGCAGAATCACATGTTACTAAATATTTCCCATCATTACCAAGGTTGAAGGAAGTTTACCAAGAGGACAATAGAGCAAGTCAATCACCAAAGAAGCTATTTTATGTAGCTCAAAGAAGACCATGGCAGCCTATTCAACCTAATATGATGCAAGAACCTAATTCAAAATTTCAAGGTTATGCACATCCATCTCAAAGAAATTGAAACACACCCTTTCCTTGGAAAACTTGGTCATCTCAACCCCAAAACCAATCTTGGAAACAATGTTGGAAAGAACCTTATGGGATAAATCCACAATATCCTCAATATTTTCCTCAATATCCTTCATGCTCAACTCCATGCTATCCCTACCATCCACCTCCACCCCAACCACATCCATCTCAAAGATCCACTCCCACTCAACTACTTGTACCACCATTTCCACACCCAAACAATGAAGTAAATCAACCCAAAAAACCCATCTTGATCTAATGGTATTCATCTTAGCTTAGGAAGATTATTGTAAAAAAAATATTTTCGTGATGTCATTGAAGAACAACATCTAAAAGAAGAAGATCCAAAAGAATCATATATCACATTTTATGTAGAACAACCATTGGGGCCTAAGATTAAAGAGTTTTTGTTATGCTTACGATCAGATCCTTTATGTGTGCAAGGGACTAATCGACAAAATGTATAAGATTTGAATGACACAGAAAAAGAAGACATGAAGAATGATCTAGATGAGCAAGTGAACCAAGGGCATCAAAACTATATTTAGGTTTGGTTCTAGAAAATCAACAATATGGAGCATCACTCTCTTCTTAAACAATGCTTGATATCATCAAGGTCAAAGTTTTTGGTCTCTAATATTTAGGTACATGTAAAAGCATATGTTTCAAGCCTACACATGAGTTTATATATCATCTTGTTATGCACATGGCCCAATTGGAAGTATTCCTACACTTGAAAGGTATTTTTTTTTTAGGTAGAGTAGAATAGCAAAAAAAGAAAAAAAATGGAAAGCGAGATAGAGAAAAAAAAGGAAAATAATAAAATATCAGGTGAAAACCTCTTTTGAGACACTTGGGATTAGATCAATGATTGAAAACCTCATTGAGGAGGTTAGTGGGTTGGAAAAAGAAAAAAAATTAAAGAGAGGAAAATATCGTAGGTGAAAACGTCCTTTGAGGCACCTAGGCAGACCTACTAGTTGAAAACCTCATTGACGCAACTAGTAGGCCTAGGGAAAAAAGAAGAAAAAAATGAGAAATGAAAATGAAAAAAATATTTGCACCATCTATCTCTCTCTTATGAATGCATATTCTCTCCAAAATTTGCGAGCAACAAGAACAATTTAGCACCAAAAGAAAAAAAATGATCAAAAATCTAGTCAAAGAAGTCAAACTTGCGATTTCTCCTCCTTTGCCCATATTCTCCAATAGGACCAAGGCCATGCCAATCCATCACCCTCATCCATTTCCAACATCTACCCATCATTTACAAGCCATTCCCATTCATTTCCCTTGCTATCCTAAAATGCTGCAAGAAGGTTTGTGTTTTGCTACATGAGGACAAAATACACAGGGAATATTTTTTTTACCATATCTCAAAAACCGTGCATCCATTTTTCAAGTTGCTTCATGAGTAGATGAATATGGATGATGGAAACATGCTCAAAAAAGTTGAGCAAATTCCATTGCACACTTCTCGAGAAATTGGCCTTTATCACCTACAACCAATTTTTTCTTGATATTCATGCATCCATTGGAAAAGATTTTTTATGGGGATGTGGATAAGGATGATGGTAACATGATCTAAAACGTTCAAGTCAATCCAACCTAGCATTTTAGAGATATGGATAAAACAATTCGACTATAGGAGTCTTCCAGAATTGCTACACGAGTGACCATAATTGCGACATGAGTGTGATCGACATAGAGAGAGGAATTAGATCCTATGTTTTCCTTGAGGGAATGAAGACATAATTCTACCACACCACCATCATCCATCCTCCACATCATTTAGTCACTTCTCTATAAGAAAATTCATCTATATACATGAAAAATCCCCATTTTCACCCCTTCTTTCATTTCTTTCACCACAACCAGGGCTTTTGATCCTTGTCTATAGATTTATCATGAATTATCGATGGTTTTGGAAGCATTATTTGAAGGATATTGTTGTCATAAAAAGGTTTTGTGACTACTATAGGAAGAAATAGATTCCTGCAACAATCTACAATTACCTTACAAGACCACAATTGAGAGCACCAAAATGAAGAACCAATCATCATGAAGGTATTGGAGAGTCATTTCCTCAATTTTGGGCAGCTACAAAGCCTCTACAAAGCTACTACAGGATCATTTCTCATCTCCAAAAATAGCATTTGATCCATGGTGGCACCTATATTTTGATCATATGAATCATGGAACTTCAATAAACAATGAGAAGATTCCATCCATTGAAAAAACAATTGGTGAAAGTGACATTTTGTACCTAAAAGATAATTCCAATAGTTTCATCAATGTTCCAACACCCTCATGCAAGCATCAACAAGTTAATCATCAAATAAAACACTCACATCATGAACATCTCAACAACAAAATTTTAGCCAGGGATGTGAAGCATAAGCAACAAAAACAAAAAAACCTAGAAGACCTCCATATTCAAGGCTATCAACAATAGGACCTCTAGCAGATTATGACATGCAACTTCAAGATCATTAGTAGCAACTTCGTAACCACCAAAGGTAGATTCAACAGTCATATCAACAACTCCAATATCACTTGCAAAAACATATCAAGGATAAGGCTAAGGTATGCAATCCTCTAAACCTTTCCTACGAACTTATTTTAGCTTGAAAAACATTTCAAGTCTATGAAGGAAAAGTTTTTTTATAGCCAAAATTAGTAGCATAGCAACCTCATCCTTATCTAGCAGTTAACTTCACGTTTCCACCAAGATAACCACACGTGTGGGAGAGGAACAAGACAAAAGTGAAGAGGACTTGAGAAAGTGGGTGGTAATCATTTAGTCATGATGGAAGACAAGGAGAGCGAAGGGGTAAGTAAGGGCCAACTCAGTTAACAAAAAACACACTGAGTTTATTTTTCATGCAATGAAAAGAAAAATATATTGAAAAAAGAAAAAGAAAAAAAGAAAAGAAAAGGTGGACCCACCACCTCTTGGCATGCAAATGTTAGTTGCTATAGGAAGGGACAAATTTTCTACAGGAAGAACATAACTGCTATAGGAGGAACATAACTACGATAGGAAGAACATAGTTGATACAGGAAGGTACAATTTGTTATAGGAAGTTATCAGAGTGCTACATAAGACAAATTTTGTGTAGAACAAACACTAGAGCCCTGGAGAGCAAGGAAATAGTCATAGGAAATGGAAAGGGTGCAAACAAATATGCTACAACTGAAAAAGAATTGCTACAGGATGAAGAAAAAATGCGACAGGAAGGGACAACAACAAGTCAGGAGGAGGGAGAAGGTCCACAAGGACTCTAAGAGCCCACTCCATAGCCTAGTATTGGATTCTATTACAAATTTATTACAAAAAGAGGAAGAACTCACCGGTGTATGCAAATTTCAAAATCCAAGGAAGTAGAAGATATGGATCTCATGGATGAAAAAGTGAAGGAAATGAGAAAGGAATTGAATGAGTTAAGGCTAAGGGAGTCTATCATGAAAAATAAACTATGATTAGAAAACAACAGGCTAATCAAGCAGCTATAGGAAAAGGAGGTACAACTTGCCACCATGGCAAGTTTGTCCATGGAAGCCATCCAATGCAGGTATCCATCCAAATCATATTCCAATGAGCTAAGGAAGAGAATTGCATGAAGAACAACATAGGAATAAGATGGATAGGTTGCTCAAAGGATAAGCAATAATTTCAATAGGGGGTATGATGGCGGTCCAAATTAGACACAAATTAAGGCCCATATAACCTTTCCTAAGCACATAAAGGCTATATTAAATCTCTCCTTCTACACTTAATATTTTTTTTTTTAGCTTTAATATGTTCTTAGGAAGGTTAAGAGATAATGACATATTCTGTGCCTAATATTATTTATTTTTGCAGAATATTGAGAGAATATGAGTAAATTTTGAATGAGATAATATAGGGACTTGCTCCCTACTATAGGATGAACCAAGGTTTGATAATAAATGAACTAAATATCATGAAATAATTCACAAATTTTTGAGCTCCACTAATTGAGAAAATCTAGGAATGTGTTCCTTATCATTTAATGAAGATTCTTAGTGTTGGGGACCAGATCCACTTTTTGAGGGATTTTGGAGGGAAAATTTGTCTCCTTTAAAGGAGAATGCTTCCTCATATATTTGTATAAGTACCAATTCACATTTTCCTCTAGAGGCATGCTTTTCTTAGTCTTCTTGTGGAGAAAACTTATTATTTAGCAACTCCACTTTCATTTCTAGTAGGAATGTACTTTGATTGATTCAAATAATGAAGTTTGGTGCCATTTTTAGCTTCTAAATCTTGGTTTCCTTCATAGGACTCTGAGTTTCCTTTGGCTTGCCCATCCCAGGGGCCTTAGATCACTCTTGTATAATTTCTTTATTTCCTTTGAATGTGTTTTCACATGCATCTCTTATTTCTTCATTTATTATTCATGCTTCTTTTTTTGTAGGTCGTATTGGTTAAATTATTGAAGTGAGTTATTTTTAAGGTTATTTAAAGATTCACATACATGAAACATCCTTGGAACAACTTTAAAACATCATATTCATCATTGAGCTACTTGGATTGGATTACTAGTTCACAAACCTAGAATTTCTGGAAGTCCCTTGTAGAAAAATAGTAGTATTTTTATTTTTATTTTTTTTCTATTTGAGTTAGTGAGGTTCATTTGAGTTGATTCCAATTGTATTGGGTCATAAAAACATTTAATTTAATAACAAAATTTGCCCCATATCATTTTCACTTGAATAGGTTAGGAATTTGGTAGGTTAACTAGCTCATTAGTTCTTGAATTTCTGGTTTTTAGAGTAGTATTCTTCTGCTATTTTTTAGCATGTGTTATCAGGGGTTTTTTGGAGTGATTACACTTGGAATGGGGTCCTGAGACATCCTACTTAATAATGACAAATTTCCCATCTCATTTTTATTTTATTTTCTTGGGAATTGAACAAGTTATCTCCCTCCTGTAGAAATCATGTTGCTCTTGTAGCAATTCCTATAGCATGTGTAAACTTGACCAAATTTACTCCAAAAAGATTGGTTTTTGCTTAATAGGCTTGAATAATGACCCCTAGGCACTGAACCATGATTCAGTAAGATCAAAAACCTCTTAAGCCTTGTCTCTTCTCCATTGTAGTTCACCTCTATAGTTATGGTTAATGGATAGATTCATGACATGAAGAGCATAATGATGATTACTTTATGAAGCACCTTTTGAACTTTGTTGAAAAACCCTCTTTTGAATGCAGTGATGGAAGAATGATTTCATTTTATTTCTTACATGTTAAGCTATGGTTTCCATTTCCACCATTGCTATTCTATTACATAGATTAGGCTTCCTTTTGATGTACCATTTACACTATGCAAATAGGTTAATGTTTACATTTCTTCAAGTAATATTAGCATTTACATTCTCGGAAAATATCCTTTCCTTTTTGTAAAAGTAACAAGGATTTCCTCTCAACAAAATTAATTAGGTTTCCTTTTTGCAAATAGAGTAGCATTTCCATTTCTACAATTAGTTTAGGCTTGGATTTCATGACATTCACTTCATTGCATCAGATCAATGAAAGAAGGACACGTTGCATGTTGCACATATAGTGTCGACACCTCTTAAGTTTGCACGAACCCCAGGTCGATAATTTAAGTTGGTAGCCTTGGGATTTGCATCATTCTTGTTGCAATACTAGGGCTCATCAATGATTTTTGGATTAATTTCTTATATCATCAAAATTTTCATCTCTTCATTATAATATTTAATAATCCATATATTTAATCAGTGGTGTAACATTTCACACGGACATTGGATAACACAATAGAATAAATTAAAATGTATTTTATTGTATATCAATAAGAGGCTCTTTGTCATACGAAATGGGATAGTTACTGGTTACCCTTTGTCTTTAAATTAGGACACTATGTCCATTAAATTAAATAACATGTTTAATTTTCACAAACACTTATTTCAAAAAATACAACATCTTGCATTGATATCCAAATACATCATCATTCTTCGCTAGAACTGTTGTCAATGCTTGACCTACTTCTATGACTTGGGTTATTTGGACGAATGTTTCATTGATTGCATCTATTTTTTTCTTCTTGATCATGTTCCATCTGCAAACATAAATATAAAGTGTAATGAGTGCATCTACATTGGTGAGGATAATGAAAATTCAAATAAATAGTATACATCAATGTAAATTGAATAACAATGTACCATAGGAAGGAGTGACTCATTAACTGTACACATGGTTTCAAAGACAAGTATCATGCCTTGTTGCAACAAGTCTTCTGTTGGTGTAGTTCCATACTTTGTTTCCTGTAAGTTTTTTACCCCATTATAAATCATAGATTTAATATAAATGATTTTTTTGTTCTATTAATTATATTAAACTAAAAGAAGTAAAAAAACATAGATACTTACAAATTCCACAATTATTTTTTGAAATGCCAATATATACTCACAATCCATATTTAACCCATTGTCAATTAATTCTTTTGATAGCCCTTATTTGTATATTAGTGCCTATTTGAAGACATTCAAGGATGGTTGTTGTAAAACAAATTAAAATATACAAAAAATAAAGCCTTGAATTGTTATAAGGAAATATTAACAATTACTCACAAACTTTGGTATCAACCCTTTTATTTCTTGTTGTCCTGTTTTATGTGTTGGATGAGTTCCATTTTGTTTCCTTTTCTACAAGAAAATACTTGAAAATTAATATTTAAAGCTAAATTATTTGTTTATATGTACAAATTCAATCATGATTACATATTTGTGATGGCTCCTCTTGTGATGCAATTATGTCCATTTCTTTGAACATCTCCTTGTACACTTTTTTGGACATTCCTACTGGCATGTTTCATGTATCATCTCGTTGATCCTTTGATATTTTCATAATCTTCCCGAAAAAAGTAATAAAGTATTTTTATATTGATATATATGAAAACTAAATATAATAAAATTGATATTAATAAATGAATTGTTTGTAGTAATATATACATATAATTATAGAAAATCATTCTAATTAGAAATATTTATTGTGTCTACTTATCCCTCTTGCGGACAAAAGTGATCTCCCTAGACTTCAAAGAAACCTAGTAACAAACAAACATGGATTGCTACCATTTTCTAGACTATGATTGACTGAAAGCAAATTCTATGATAGAGGCCACTTACTGATTAAATGAAATGATTCATGAAGTCCCCTTCAAAGAATCCGACCATTCGCTTCTCAATGCTTTAGATATCCTCTTGTCACACCCCACAACTTCTCCATAATGTCCTGAAAGAGATTTGCATAGAAAAACAAAAACACAAGATCAAAGCATTCAATATATAAAAAAAGAGATAAATGGACTAATTAACCAATCATATATCATAAATTGATCAATATGAAATCACAATCTATGTAGGTGATCAAGGAATCTTACAATTAGATCAACAAAGATGTAATTGAGAAATAACAATTTCTTTCATATTAATAAACTGGAGAAAATAATTACAACCATGTATCCTCGATGTTGCAAGTCCCTTCCACAATCTCCAGCCCTCTCCTTGAATGGATAACCTTCCAACCTTATTCCAACAACATAAGCCTACTTCCAATAGTCCTCTTCCAATCCTGAGACCTGTAGTAGCTTTATAGGCCAAGAATGAGAAGTTTTGGATCCATTCTGCAAGGGATGAGATCCACTAATAGTGGGATAGGGGTTCCACAAAGGAAGGGGAGTTACTCCATGATGGGAGGGATCAAGGCTGAATAGGCATCCATTCGAAGCTTGTTGGCTGGGATATATGCTACCAACAATGTTTCTAGACTTCATTTTTTATTTTTGAATTCATTAAGTCATGTTCATAAGTCATAGTGTAAGACAATGCGTACTTCTACGCAACCTCTAATGGTCTTCTTTGCATATGCACAAAAATGGACTAGGGAACTATGTAGGTAGCAAAAAATAGGGTTTTGTACCATGAGATCTAGAAATTCACTTTCTTTGGGATGATTTAGATTCTAACTTTACAGGGGAATGCTTTTGTGACAAATTTGTGGATAGTGAAAGATGCAAACTAATGGTCATTTTCCTAATGTGACAAAATTACATGTAACAGATTTCCCCCTAAAGTGGAAAGTCAAACGAGATGTATGATGACTAAAGCACTTTATCATGCCAAGGTTTGGGTTAGAGAATGCAGTTTGAAACCTGAAACAATCAATCAAATGTTACAATGAAATATACTATATCAACGCTGGAGTAGGCATTCTACTTAGAACATAAATTTCTCAAAGAAAAGTACAAAAATACATCTAAAGATCCATGCCAAAATACGACATAGCATGGATCCAATCATCAATGGATCTATATTTACAATCATGAATATTTAGTAATCCTATGCAATCTAGATGGATGAAACTAGATCAAGGTTCTTGATCTCCATTTCTCAATCTGTAGTACGAATCTAGCCATGTGAGTGAATGTCTCGAAGTCGAACATGGTAGAAACCACTTTATTACCGGTTAATGATATGAACTATTAACAAGCACGAGAGAAATCGCCAATATTGACAATGGCTCTTAGGGTACATCTAATACAATCTATGAAGTGTGAATCGATGTGCTGATGTCGAACACTCATAGATTCATCTGATCGAAGGTTAATTATGAGAACCTGTCATCAAAGGCGAGAAACCGTCCATTAAGGCATGAAGGCTCCAAGGTACTGAAGGTTTCTATATCAACTTCCTAGATAATGAGCTGAAGTCGATAGGAAGCGATTCGTCGCAAAAGGGCCTACAACATGAAACTCATTTCATGTTTTGAAGAACAACGGTTTAAAGTAATCCAAATCGGACTCAAGGATGGTCGATGCAAAAGGCTATGACTGGCAAAGTAATTTGACTGAGGTTAGACTTCTCTTGACATGTCAAAGACACAAAATGATGAATTGGCAACATTTGACTCAAGAATAAAACCAAAACCAAATAAAGACTTTCAAATAGGTATGGTCAACTGAGAAGAAAATGAATTTCCCAACTCGGACACAAAAGTGACAAAGTGTCATGTTGAAGAGTGACATACCTCCTTTTATAAAACAAACACAAAGATTCTTTCTCACTTTTCCTCCACCATTACTGGAAAGTATCTCTTTAATTTTTACAAGATTGAGGAGTATAACATATTCTTGCCCTGTAAGCTCATCCTTTGAACAAGTCCTTTAAAGTATTTTTAACGAACCCTAAGAAGGAGTGGTTCGATGTCATCATGCTTAATGAGTCCTGCATTGTTTAGGTTTTACGAGTCCATTGAAGGGGTAAATCGATGTCATTTTCATGTTTAAAAAGTTTGAAAAGAAATGAAAATAAAAATCATTCAGTGCTTTCACAGTAAATTTTAACGAGCCTGGAGAAAGTAAAACTCAGTGTTTTTCAGTTTTAGGGAGTTAGGAGAAAAACATAAATAAACTCCACTGTGTCCTTTTTCATAAATTGAGTCTCCCAATCCTGAAAAAGGGTAAAATAATGCATGAGATAACTCTATTGACCATGATTAGTCAATGTGTACCTTTTTCATAAATAGAATGGTTTAGTTTGTAAAGGGGTAAACTTATACTGAATAGATGGTTGTTCATTTACTTTTACTAGTTCGAACAATCAAGTACTCAAAAGAGAACTCTTTAGTTTTGCTTTTTGATAAGTTTAAAAAGAGTTTGAAAAAATGATAAAAATCTAATCATAATAATGACTTTCAATTTAATTAATGAGTAGAAAAATATGGAAAGAAATCAACATTTTCATGTATGTTTTACGAGCAAGAAATGATAACAAAAGATGCTCTAGATTTTCATGAGTTTAACGAGTCTTGAAAATAATAACCGAAAAGGACTCAAGGTAGGTTTCATTTTTATAAAATCTTGAAACAGGGAAAAACTATGCCTGAGAGTGGTTTCATTTTTACACAAGCTTGAAATAGAGGAAAATTGTGCTTGAGATAAGTTTTCATGCCCCAAGCACCCCAACATAATGACTTAATTCTAGGCACATCCCCCCCAAGCTTCATTTCATTATCCTTAGTAGACTATTGGTTACTAATAGGTAGATGAAATGAAGGTTCATTAATGATATTAGGTGAAAGACTCGACTCAATTAGGGGAGAATTTGTTTCATTTTTTAGTGAGCTTGACATAGGAAAAAAATTATGCTTATGAAACCTTGTTTCATTTTTTAACGAGCTTGACCCAATAAAAGGAACTATGCTCATATCACCTTGTTTCATTTTTCAATGAGATTGACACAAGAAAAAGAACTCTCCTCAGGGAAACCTGTCTCATTTTTTAACGAGGTTGACACAGTAAAACAACCATCCACATAGGGAGTTGTTCCAATTTTTAATGAGGTTGACACAGTAAAAGAACCATCCTCATAAGTATTTGTTTCATTTTTTAACGAGGTTGACATAGTAAAAGAACTATCCTCATGAGAATTTGTTTCATGTTGATGCGATCTTGAATAAAAAATAATTATGCTCATAAGAACCTGTTTAATTTTTTAACAAGGTTGACATGGTAAAAGAACTATCCTCTTAGAACCCTATTTCATTTTTTGAAGAGGTTGAAACAGTAAAAGATCCATCCTCATAGGGACCTGTTTCATTTTTTAATGAGGTTGACACAGTAAAAGAACCATCCTCATAAGTGTTTGTTTCATTTTTTAACAAGGTTGACATAATAAAATAACTATCATCATGAGAATTTGTTTCATGTTTATGAGAGCTTGAAACAAAAATAACTATGCTCATAAGAATCTGTTTCATTTTTTAACGAGGTTGACATGGTAGAAGAAATATCTTTTTAGAAAATTATTTAATTTTTTAATGAGGTTGACGTAGTAAAATAACAATCCTCATAGTCAATTAAATCATGGCTTCCATTTGGAAAAAACACATGCCAAGGGATGTTTCTCGACCATGGCTTCCAAGAGATCTTCATCAGAAGGAAGAATAACTCTCTAGAAAGGATACATGTGAAGAGAATCAAGGGGTATGAAAATCCATTTCAAATTCCCCCATAAGGTTACCTATATCAATTATCAGATCTAAGTCATAAGAAGTCAAGCAAACAGTGAGAGGCTCACTTGCGTCACTAACCAAAGACATAGGAGTGGTTGCCACATAATTAACTCGTGGGGGGTAGATACCACTTACAGATAATGAACATTCAGGGATGCCAGATGGGTGGTAGCCAAATCAAAATAAACGAATGCAAGCTGGTCTATAGTCACAATGTTTCCATTATGAGGAAACGACATCACGCAAAAGAGTGTTGATACAACAAATTACATGGCATAGACATAGTCTCGCCCAAGGAGAAAATTGAAATATAAGGGACCTTGGACTACCATAATATCATATAGACAATTTTACCTTCTAGAGTAATAGGTAACTTAGGAAGGATCCCTAAAGGTTCACTATTGGTTTTGTTAAAATCCAAAAGATTCTGCGTAACGGGCACAAGCTAAGGGGAACCCAAATCTCGTACATTCTTACCATATGATTTCATAATTATTTGGAAAGGGATGGAAGAAGGACGAAGAGGTCCTATCACTCTACTCTAATCAAAGGAAATAGCTTGATTATTTGGAGGGGAATCAATGGAAACAGGTGAAATGGAGAGTGGGATTGTTACACAGTATTCTGTAACACCTCCTACACTTCCTTGTGACATACCTCGAAGTCCCTAAAACATGACCATAATGCAATGTACTCATTCATATATGCAACTCAGATCCTCCCTTATACATTGATTGGAAAATTCCTTGATATTTCCCTGAAGAAAATAGTCCTTAAACCCTAATTTGAGCATCATCGCTCTTATGAGACTCAAAAAAGAGATGATCGCCTATTGCACTGAACTTGACCCATGATGGTATCTCTCTGTTCCCTTGTATATCTATGATGATCCAAAAAAGGAAAATTTCCTTAAGAGGATGAGAAGCTTCGTCAACTAGAAGCTTCCAGAGCGGCGATCTGGAGGTTGTTTGGCATAGATGAGGTCGGATTCTCCCAACTTGGCCTCTTGGTCTTATCCCTATGAGCTACCTCCTTGAGATGAGGGCCTAATCCCTATCTTTGGAGAGGTCCTAACTCCCTTTCCCAGCCTATATATTCATCTTTTCCCATTCACAAATGGTTAGTCTATGCCTATTTGCACCCTTATGCTAATATTGTGCATTTATGCTACTCATTTGGCTTGGAGAGCCTAGCTTAGACTTGGATTTTCATTCAAGGAGAACCTATCGACATCAAGGCTTGGTTGTATGCTTCCCTAATTTTCTATTAATATACAACTGCTAGTTCATTTTCCCTAAATGTGTATGCTCATGTATCATTTAGTTTAACATTCCTTGATCAGTTAAGTAGGTTGCTTTTGAATATGCTATTTGTACTTGCATTTCTTGTTGTGTATTGATCCCTTGTGCAGGTGCATAAACACTAAGAGAAGAAGGAACTAGCCCGTGATGCGAGTGATTCAAGTTCTTCAACAAAGGAGATCGAGATAACATCAGAAAAAGGTAGGCCATCTTCTTCTTTTCTCTTTTCAATTGCAACTTAGGAAAGTGTCTAGTAGATTGTCACTTCATTTGAGGGATCGTCTCTGTTCATAAAGAGGATTTACCTAGACAAAATAATGATGAATCTGTTGGGGAGCATATGGTCCTTCCTTCAAATCCTTCACCTTTCTTTTGTGATGATTTTGATCAACCATCCAATCCCAAACTTGTTTTCTTGTCTGTAACTATTTTCACTTCCTGGTAATTGCTTGAGGGTTGTTGATTTGTGTTGCTCTTGAATATTTTTTGTTTTTATCTTTCTCGACCATTGCGGTTTTGATCCTTACAGTTGCGATGACATCGTGGATATTTTGATTATGGTAGTGATGATTACTGATTTTCTTTTAACAGGTGCGATGATAACAGAGGTTAAAGAAAATTAGGGTTTGTCTTCTTGATTTCAGTTTTTAACCTTCTGGTAGTGGCTTACCAGTGCGATTTTAGTGTCCTTGTCTTGTTTGACATGTTTGTCTGATTACAATTGCCTCTTTATTTGGTTTTAAGTGTGTTTGGAACTTGATCTACCTTCTGGGGTTTTAGGTCTTCTCAGTCATCCTTCATTCACTCATTGGTCTTCTCTTCAGAGATCGCTAACCTTTGTTAAAAGGGTCTTTTGTGTTTGGACATCTTTTTGCAAATTACTTTTGGTTCTTAGGTATTATGTTGTTTTCATTAGTGTCGAATTGAGTAGATGATTTGAAAGTCACTTTAGTTACCTCTGGAAAGAAATAGATTACAAAATTGTTTGTTTCGATTGAACTAAAAGAAAAAATTTGCTTTGAATTTTGTGTTTCGAAAAATGAAAGTGAAAGTGTTTATCTTCTATGTAGTTTTCGAAGAATTTGTTGCATTCAAAATCATTAGAAAGAGATTTTCATGATTATTGAAGTTGTTTGCATTCACTTTTTCTTTTTGCACTAGATTACATTGATTGCATTAAAGTGAAAAGGAAATCATCATTATATCTTAAGGTAGTTCACTTTAAGGTTTTTGTTTTGGAATTGCATTTGCTTATGATATGAAAGATTAGATTTCATGCTTTGCGTTTAGCATTTGAAAATTGTCATTGATGCAATGTTGCTTGTTTGATGCATGATTTGAGTGTTTCTCTTCCCTACATAGGTAGCTTTCATCAAGTGAAAGGATTTCAATTTCATCATTTAGTTGAATTTTAGGAATAGGTGACATTGTTAAGGCCTTGAAACCGAAACATAATTTCATGATCAACTTTAAAATATATTAATTAATCTAAGGAGCATTTGAAATATTAACGTTCATACTTAGTGGTCTAGGCTAGAGATGTGTTCCGACATCTATAAAACTTAACAACTGTCATTCGCTCTTGCATTAGACAGTGCTAGTACAGACTTGTGATCCCTGTACCGTCGAGTATATAAAGGGAGACCCCCATAGGTTGCAAAAAATTATCCATAGGAAGCTGAATCTTCCGCCCTGTAAACGTGATACACTGAAAAAAACATTTGAAGAGATTACCTACATGTACGTCAAGTCCTTAGTATATCTATTTGCTAAGGTGTGTATTTCAGTTCAGGGTTACTTGGTAATCCCTTTTGCCTAGAGTATCTTGAGTAGTCATTTTGATCACTTATGACTCTTTAAACTTGGAAGGGTGATCGAGTACTTGTCATTTCAAGCTTGTTAAACCAATGAAAGTGACTAGAGTCACCTTTTCATCCTTTTCTCAACTCTTAAAACATGAAAAGGCAAAGCTTTTGTTTTAAATTCTAAAATTAATTGACCGTGGAACAACATCCTTCTTGCAGAAATACTCCTTATTAGATCTTAGGTTGATACCAATGGCAACATTTCCTGAGTCTACCAGTCAAGGAAACCCCTCTGATGGGAATCCTAGTCATTTTCCTTTTTTTGGAAATACTAGAGCTCCCTATATGGCGATTGTGTCCCTTCTTGGATTGACCATTGGTCTCCCAGTTTGGTTATTTTCGACTTGGGTGGTTCCGAGTGTCCAAACTACTTTTCAACCAAGTTCTCCTCCACCTGAACAACATCAACCTCACGTTGATCCTAAAGTTGACCCCTTGCCTTCTTTGCCTATTTATTTAACCCCTTCTTCCTCTTCACTTGGTGAAAGTCTGGATTCTAGTAATCAGGAAGCTCAGAAGAAGAAGAAGAGGCTGAAGAAGAAGAAGAAGCAAAATAAGAAAGGGGGAAACACAAAATCCATTGCTATGGATGAAACTAATGAAGAAAAATCTTCCAACGAGCCCCAGAAAGTAAAATTCCTTTGCATGTTATGTAAGGGTGACCACCTTCTTCAGAATTGTCATGGTATCCCCAAGGTCCTAGAAGTGTGGTCTATAGGTTCACATCAACCTTTGTCATCATCCTCCAGAGATCATGCCAATGATAAACCCTCAACTAGTAACACTAAAGCTCATGGGAAAAAGGGAATAGTAAAATTTCCTTGTAAGTTGTGTGAAGGTAATCATCTCATTCACCTTTTTCCTCTTATGGATGAAGCTTCCAAAGAGTTGGAAAACCTTACATATTCTCAACCTCGTCTTTTGATTGGGTATCGAAAACTTTCCTCTCATCCTTCAACCCACTCTTTCTGAAAGTGAGTCTCATGAGTCCATTCTCAGCCAACCATTGGTTGAGAAAATGGTAGACATGGCTCAACCTTCAGTTAACCGGACCTTTCCGGTAGAGAGTGAACCTCATATCACTTAGGTTATTCTAGTTTCTTTAGTTACAAATGAACTCGAATGAAATCCTCTCGTTACTGAGGTGCTGAGAGTAGTTCTCCTGTTCCCATGGAGCAAGAGGGCAGTTCTCACATTCCTACAACACCCCCTCTGAGTAGTTTGGTCACTTCTTTTGATTGGAGTCGACTGGAAGGATATCGCCTTCTGTCTTATGTGCATTTCTAGATTATAGTACATGCTTACCATATGGTTGTACCTAGCACAGTCATAGATGAGGGTGCATATGTTAGAATTCTGTCCTCAACTGCTTGGCAAACTTTAGGTTCTCCTCAACATTTCCTCGTCACCTAGAATCTGTTAGCTTTTAACAGAGAAACCAGTCAACTGTTGGGGATCCTTCCTAAGTTACCTATTACTCTGGGAGGAAAGATTTTCTATATAGATGTGATGGTTGTCCAATTCCCTTTAGATTTTAATCTACTCCTTGGCCGTGACTATGTTTATGTCATGGGAGCTCTTTTCTCTTCCCTCTTTTGAGTGATGTGTTTCCTGCATGAAGGAAGCATTGTGATCATTGATCATCTTACATTCATTGGTCATGAATAAACTCCCACTCAACCATCATCCCTAAATGGTTCTTATGTGCAAGTCGTATCTCCCTTGCCACAAGTTAATTACGTGGTTACATGTTCCATGCCCACATCTACTGATGATATCATAGGTGATGTAGTACACCATGTACTGGGGGCATTGGAGCCTGATTTTTCATTTGGATCCCTGAACATGTATCCCTTCCAGAGTGTTTTTCTCCCATATGATGTGAACCTCTTGGAAGCCATGGCCTCTTTTGGTCTGTAATGAAGGGATGGAGGAGAGTTCCTTTTCCTGTGTCAAGATCGTTAAAAAATGAAACAAGGACCATGGAGCAGAGTTCATTCTCTTGTGTCAAGCTCATTAAAAAATGAAACAAGGGATGGAGTAGAGTTCCTTGTCATGTGTTAAGCTCCTTAAAAAATGAAACAAAAGACCATGAGGATAGTTATTTTACTATGAGGATAGTTTTTTTACTATGTCAACCTCGTTAAAAAATGAAATAGGTCCCATGAGGCTAGTTCTTTTATTATGTAAACCTCGTTAAAAAATGAAATAGATCTCCATGAGGATAGTTCTTTTAATAAGTCAACCTCGTTATAAAATGAAACAAAGTGTCATGAGCATGGTTATTTTCCTGTGTCAAGCTCATTAAAAAATGACGCAAATCCCCTCCCAATTCAAGTGTTTGATTAGATCTCGTAAAATCTGAGTCGAGTCTTTCATTTGATCTCATAAGAGCACCTTCATTCCATCCACCTGTTAGTAACCGATAGTCTACTTAGGTGAATGAAATGAATCTTGGGGGGCATGTACCTCAAATTGAGTCATTATGCTCGGGGCATGCAAACTTATCTCAAGCATAGTTTATCTTTGTTTCAAGCTTGTGTAAAAATGAAACCAAATCCAAGAATATTTTTTCTCATGTTTGAAGCTTGTGAAAAATGAAACCATTGTCAAGCATACTCAAGCATAGTTTCCCATGTTCCAAGCTTGTGTAAAAATGAAACCATGCTCATTTCACATCTCGTGATTGCCATTTTTATCAGCCGTTTTTTGCCAGATGAGCCTTGGTTCTTTCATTCCATCGTCACCATCTCTTTGGCCAATCATATGCTTTCACTTGGTTGTTTTACCCTTTCTTGAGGAAAATCTGCGATGAGTGGTCTTATTAGCCAACCCCTTTACCATTACATGTTTTGAGTAGTTCCATCATGACTAGAACCAATTTCTATCCTTTTATACCACTCATTCCTCCAGGAGGAGTCATCTTTAAGCTCTTTTCCGACTCTAGAAATAGGAAAAGGTTGCTGATTATTTTTCTTTTCGAACTTGTAAAAGTAAATAAAATGATGTCTACTTAGTATAATTTTAACCCTTTTTCGGGTTGAGATTGACTATTTACGAAAAAGGTACCCCTTGGTTGACATGGTCAAGAGGTTCTCTCGAATATTTTTTTCTACCTTTTCGGGTTCGAGGGACAAATTATGAAAAGGGACATGTTGGAGTTTTATTTTTCATCTCTTTTTCAAACTCTCTAAAATATGAAAAAGATACTGAGTTATTCTTATACCAGACTCATTATAAATTTTATGACGAAAGACTTGTCACCATGACGAGATTGAGTTTCTCCTTCCTAGGGCTCGTAAAAATGAACTTATACAACAAGCTTATGACATCCTCTTCAAGGTTGTGTAAAAAAAAAGAGGTACTTGCTAGAAATAGTGCAGAAAAGTGGTAGTGAAACATCTATTTTATCGGTAGCATGTCGCTCTTGAACATGACGCTCATCTATTTCTCGTGTTGATTTTGGGATATCCTCACATAGTCACTTGTCCTTCCGGGTTTAGGTGATCCATGTTGCCTCTCATATGACTTTTTCACTTCATCATTGTGACCTTTAGCCCCAGTTTGAGTCTAATGTTGCCACACTCCAGAGTCGTGTCGCCAATATGTTCAAGAGAAGTCCTATTTGCACTTTACTACCTATACATTGTCTGACCTTTTGTCACAGTCCTGGATGATACTCGTTTATTTCAACTTATTCCTTATTTCATGTCAATGATTAGGGAATCATTATGACCCTCCTTCGACGGGTCACTTCCTATTGACTTTAGCTCATTATTCAGGAAGATGACTTAGAAACTCCCTTTTAGTACCTTAGAGCTTGGATGCCTTAATGGAAATTTCTTCGCATCTGATGACAAGTTTTCATCATTGGCTTTTGATCAGGTGATTCTACGAGTGTTTGACTTCGGCTTCATTATCACATTCACGGATTATACTATCGTACCTTGAGAGCCATTGTCATTGTTGGTGGTTTCTCTCATGTGTGTTAACAGTCCACATCATTGGCTAGTAATCAGGTGGTTTTCTAGCATTTTTGACTTCGACACATTCATTCACCTGTTAGAATTCATACTTTGATCAGGTTGGGATGGAGCGCAAGACCATGACTCTTGTCTGATATGACTCAGGCTGCATGGAGTTATATGTTATTCTTGATTGTACACATGTTTCTGCTATACGTTTGGCTGTGATCATAACGTGGGACTTTACATTTATTGTGATCCTTCTATATCGGATGGCTACAACCATACCTTGGATCTTAGATTCGCAGATGATCCTTCTCATTTGGATGGCTACGCCCATACCATGGATATTTCCATATAGTCCTTATCATCTGGATGGTTGCATCCATACCGTGGATTCATGATATCATATATGTATATTTATATACGTCCTTGATTTGTAGGTCTTCTAATGGTGATTGTCCTTGTCCTTGCAAAAACTCGTAAAGCATCTCAGCCATCACTCATCGTTTTGCCTTCATGCTTAAGGATGATCTGTTACACAATATTTTGTCACAACTCCTGCACTTACCTGTGACATACGCTGAAGTGCCTAAAACATGACCATAATGTAGTGTACTCATTCATATATGCAGCTCAGATCCTCCCTCAGAAATTGATTGGAAAATGCCTTGAGCTTTCCAAGAAGAAAATAGCTCATAAACCCTAATTTGGGCATCATTTCTCTTATGAGAATCAAAACAACGATGATCGCCTATCACACTGAACTTGACCCGCGATGATATCGCTCTATTCCCCTATATACCCATGATGATCCTAGAAAGGAAACTTTCCTTAAGAGGATGAGAAGTTTCGTGATCTAGAAGCTTCCAGAGCAGCGAGTTGGAGGTTGTTTGGCATAGATGAGGTCAAATTCTCCCAACTTGGCCTCTTGGTCTTATCCCTATGAGTTACCTCCTTGAGATGAGGGCCTAATCATATATTTGGAGAGGTCCTAACTCCCTTTCCTAGCCTATATATTCATATTTTCCCATTCACAAATGGTTGGTCTATGCCTATTTGCACCCTTATGCTAAGATTGTGCCTATATGCTACTCATTTGGCTTGGAGGGCCTAGCTTGGACTTGTATTTTAATTCAAGGAGAACCTATCAACATCAAGGCTTGGTTGTATGCTTCCCCTTATTTTCTATTAATATACAACTACTGGTTCATTTTCCCTAAATGTGTATGCTCATGTATCATTTAGCTTAGCATTCCTTGATCAGTTAAGTAGGTTTCTTTCGAATATGCTATTTGTACTTGCATGCCTTTTTGTGTCTTGATCCAATGTGCAGGTGCATAAACGCTGAGAGTAGCATGAAAGAGCACATGACGTGAGTGATTCAAGGTCATAAACAAAGGAGATCGAGATAGAATCATAACGAGGTAGGCCATCTTCTTCGTTTCTCTTTTCAATTACAACTTATGAAAGCGTCTAGTAGATTGTCACTTCGATTGCTAGACACACTCATTAGGCTAGAGAAATAATCTCTTTTTGCAGAGAGGATTTACCTAGATAGCATGGATCAATTGAAGATAGAATAGAGTCAAACACTTGATCAACTAATAGCTCGTCGACTTGAGTGATATGTGTTTCACTCGCCAATGAAAGAGTGGGATTGATTGTACTTGGAATTAGATCAATCACTTTGTCACTTGATGGTATGTTGAGAGAAATTTTACGGTAACCAGTTGGAAGTTGTTGTTGTAAAATAGTAAGTTTTTCCAACAATTTTGAGGCTTCATCCATGAGGGAAAAGATGACTATGATGAATCCCTTTGAATAACCCACAAGGAAATCTAACTTTACCCTTTTTCCTAGGTACCTCACAATCACTAGTTCATGGATTAACAGTAGGTTGATAGGAATTTTTTGATCATTCTTCTAATACCTTAGGAATACTAGGAAAATCAATAAGGAAGTGGTCACCATTACAAATCTTGCAAGGGTATCTAGGCTTGCGATGCATACTACAAATTTCTTCAACATTATCATTACCTACAACCATGTTGGTTGGTTGACATGTTTCTTATCTTGCTTCTTCTTCTTCTTCTTCTTCTTCCCTTTCTTCTTCTTATTAGTCACATGGTTACTAGCATCAAGGCTTTTACCAAGCAAAGAAGAAGAAAGGGAGGAGGACATGTTGAGTGAAGAAGGTAAAGGGTCAATAAGGGGTTGGTGATGTTGAGATGATGTACTCAATTGAGGTTAAAAACTTGGTTGAGGTGGAGTAGGTTAGGTATTTGGGATCAAAGAAGTTTGAAACAACCACATCGGTAAACCTATAGTGAATCAAGGAGAAGATTAAGGTTATCATTAAAAGGAAGGTATTTATTGGTAACTTCTGGCATTGATGCCATTAGATTCAACTCAGATAAATTAAATTTTAATATTAACAATTGAAAATCACAATCCACACCTAGGGTTTGTAGAAAAGTAAAAAAAACAATTAACACAACTCTAAGGATTCGAACCATGCAAACAATATTTTCATAGTGAACTCATCATAGTTGGTGATAAAATCCAATGTTGCAGTGATTAAAGTGAAAAGTGGCTATAGATAGAGTGGGTGGAACTAGTTACAATGCTAACCTGCTTAATGTACCTGATCTAGTAAACTTGATTTATGCCATCGCGAATGAGGAATACCCTCCAGAAATTTCCAAGTGAGTGTATCCAACGTATGTTCTAGGTACAATAGAGACTTTCCCTCCTCCATCACCTCGAAAGCCTTAAGAATATGGTCATTAAGGTTACCACGTAAAAAAATTCAACCTGGGGGAACAGTCGTGGATCAGACGTGCACACAAGGGTAGAGTAACAAAGGTCAATCCCCTTGAATGTTCCTCAACATGGTTAAAATGAGGTTTACTTCCAAGTGACTCCTATGTACATTTCAACACCGTTTTTAGTACTTATAAATCACTCTACCATAGCCAATGAAGTAGGTTAAATCAATTCATTAGGTCTGATATGATCTCGTGCTTGACTCCTTTGTAAGGGGAGCTTCCCAGAGAAAATTGCAGTAAATAGATTTTTCTCCCTATCACAACATTCTATTATTTGTTTGCAGCTTTGGAAAGTTTACTCACTTCCCTATTCCAAAGCCCTACGACCTGATCTACTGTAGGTGGAAAAGAGTCCTAAGAATAAAATTTTATAGGTTGATTTTATTAGCGTTGATTTTAATAGATGTTATTTACTCAAAGGTAATGGATGTGAAACTGATGAAAATACGACTTGATGCAAATCCTAATGTAGTAGAAAATGAAAATATAATAATTTTGTTTCAATGAAAACCTATCTGAATTAAGGAAAGAGTCTTTCACTTTTTCAACTAAAATGTAAAAAAAAAACTCTAAATCCCACTATATTCATTTTCCTAAAATGCAGATATCCAATTTTGAATTACCCAAATATTGAAAATAACTCCAAATTTTCACTTTTCCCAATAACACCAAAAAATAAAAATAAAATTCTCTTTTCATACAGTCACTTAGAAATTTGGAAAATGCAACAAGAAACCAATACTCGCTAAAAATGAATTTTCCCTAATTGAATGCTATGGATTCACTTGCAGTAAAACGTACAGTTCATGAACACTTCAACAATAGTAATAAAAATGAATTTTCATTTTAGAACAAACGTAAGAAATAATTTTCACAAACAATACCTAATCTTGTAAATCATTGGTTTTTAGACTCAAAATAAACTTTTACAAAAGAGAAAACTAGACTCAAAACTTGATCTAATCAAAAGAAAAAAGGTAGGGAGTCAACAAGACAGGACCAACATATCACTCTTTTGATAGATCGACCATTCATTAGATGAGACTTTGCTTTAATTTGAAAAAACATGACAACTACAATCAAATCTTATCATAATGCTCAGTCAGACTGACAAAACCTCAAAGGAGGTTCATGCAGAGGTAAATTAACAGGAAAAACCAAGCAATTTGGATTTAAATAGGATATAACTTAGATTTTCAAAAATTCGAAGTATGTGCATAGGTCCGGGAGCAAATGAGTGCGAATACATTGTTTTGTTGAAAGACAAATGTGCATAAGTGTGCACTATGCCTAAAGCATAAGTGTGCACAATAGGAAAATTTGGAAAAAATAAAAAACAAATGAAATCCAACCCAAAATCCAAATTTCTAAAATTTCTAGACACTCAAGTAAGGCTTGTACAAAAGTTTGAACAGGTAAAAAAAGGAAAACTAATGGAGAGTGAGATGGATCCTAGTGGAGTCACCAATTTGTTATGTGGACTTATCCCTCTTATGGACAAGAGAGATCTCCCTAGACTTTGAAGAAACCTAGTAACAAACAAACATGAGTCACTACCTTTCTGTAGACTATGATTAACAGGAAGCAAATGCTATGACAAAGGCCTCCTACTGAAATTATTGATGAAATTCCCTTCAAATCTTCTGACCATTCACTCGAAGCTTTAGAGGTCCTCTCATCACTCCCCACAACTTCTCCATAATGTCCTGAAAGAGATCTACATAGAAAGAGACAAACGCGAGATCAAAGTATCCATTATATAACAAAAGAGATAAATGGGCTAATTAACCATTCATATATCATAAACTAATAAATATGCAATGACAATATATGTAGGTGATCAAGGAATCCTATAAATTAGATCAACAAAGATGTAACTGAGAATGAACAATTTCCTTTATATTAATAAACTTGAGAAGCACCTTACAACCATGTAGCCCTGATGTTGCAAGTCCCTTCCACCATCTCCAACCCTCTCCTTGAATGAATAGCCTTCCAACATTATTCCAACAACATAATCCTACTTCCAACAGTCCTCTTCCAATCCTTAGACTTGTAGAAGCTTTATAGGCCAAGAATGGGAAGTTTTGGATCCATTCTCCAATGGATGAGATCCACTAATAGTGGGATATGGGTTCCAAAAAGGAAAGGGAGTTGCTCCATGATGGGAGGGATCAGGGCTAAATAGGCACCCATTCGAAGCATGTTGGTTGGAATAAATGCTACCAACAACTCTTCTAGACTTCACTTTTATTTTTACATTTTTTAAGTCATGTTCGCAGGTCATAGTGTAAGACAATGCATACTTATGTGCAACTTCTAATGGTCTTCTCTGCGTATGCACAAAAATGGACTAGGGAACTATGTAGGTAGCCAAAATAGAGTTTTGTACCATGTGATATAGAAATTCCACTTTCTTTAGGGTGATTTAGATTATAACTTTGTAGGGAAATGCTTTTGGGACACATTTGTGGGTAGCGAAAGTTCCAAATTCATGGTCATTTGCCTAATGAGACTGATCTGAATCTTGGGGAGGAGGCCCCCAAGATATGAAAAATTGAAATTCCAGAAGAAAAAGAGGAGAATGCCCAAAAAACAAAACCACAAAGATTTGTTTTTATTAAAACGAAGAATAACTGTAAAAGCTGCATTGTGGCAGACAAACTACCCTTTTACAAAATATGACTTGTTACTTATAGTATTTTCTAATTACAATACCACGGGTGAATGAATACCATGGGCAGATGTTACAATACCATGGGAAAATACCATGGGTGAATGAATACCATGGTTGGATGTCACTTACAATACCATGGGTGGATAAATGCCATGGGCAAATTCCATGGGTGGATGAATAACATGAGTGGACGAATACCATGGGTTGATGCCCTTTTACATTCGGATCATTCCTCCCTCCTTAAGAAGCAATGGTCCCCATTGTGTGAAGTTCCCTCCTACAAAGTCTTTGTTGAATATGAGGAACCACTGAAGAGAAGGGTTTTATGTGGTTAACCCATAACCATGATGAACGAAGATCTGAGGACAAAGATACCCTGTAATGCTTGGGACCAACTGTGATACTGATAATGTGTAGCCTAGAAAATGGACTTCGATGAAGTGTGGCTTTGTGGATGACCCATAATCATGACGAATGAAGATCCGAGGATAGAGATACCCTGTAATGCTTGTGACCAACTATGATACTGACAGTGTGCGGCCTAGCAAATGGAATTCAATGAAGTGTGGGTTTGTGGATGACCCTTAACCATGAAAAATGAAGATATGAGGTTAGAGATACCCTGTAATGATTGTGACCAACTATGACACTAACAGTGTGCGGCCTAGCAAATGAACTTTGATGACAAGGATTTTGTGAGGTTGACCTATAACCGTGATGTTGGTTGTTGATGAAGTAGCCGGTGCCTACATAGCTTGGGGTGGGAGAGCACATCTCCAAAGAACCCAAGCCGAATGTTGCTATGCTAAAATTGATGAATATGAAGCAGGTTCCTACTAAAAGAAGGGTGGAAGGGGACGTCTCCAAACGGAATTCGCTCCGAATGCTACTCAAAAATTAAAATGGACATAACTCGGTAAATAAATTATAATATTTATTATAACCTATTTTTTGACACAGAAGGACCATTTTTCATCTTCCCATGTGTTGGAAATCCTTATGTGGATACTCTAGAATCTCAAATTCGAGCTGTAACTTTTCTGCCATCACAAAAGTTCGGAAAAAATAACTGATTTTAAATAAGGTATATCTCCCACATCCGAACTCTGATTCAACACATTTTTTTCTTTTGAAATTGAGAGATGTTTCGAGAGGAGCTCATATCTACAATCCCTTTTTTGAAATTATGCACCAAAATTGCAAAAAAAAATATAGGAGATCCTCCGTCCATGAATTGCCATCAGAAACATTTCTGCAACATAACTGATTTTAAATCAGTTATATCTCCCTCATCCAAACTCCGATTCGGCCGATTTGTTTTTGGAATTTGGGTATTTTTCGTAAGGAATCTAGATATGTTATTTTTCTGTAAAAATTTCACCAAAAAATTCAGATCTGATCTGAAAACGCGCCACCCAAAAACATTCTTGCAAAAAAATGAAAAAAAAAATTCTTCCCGCTTGGCCCAAGAAAATGCTCCGTGGAGGACGTAGCAAATGCCTGAAGTTTGTTGAATATTTCTAAAAATTTTGAAACTGAAATATGAATCAAACCCTCATTCCCATGGAATCATAACTTGCTCTGATACCACTGATCCGGATCTTGGGGAGGAGGCCCCCAATATCTGAAAAATTGAAATTCCAGAAGAAAAAGAGGAGAATGTCCAATAAACAAAACCACAAAGAATTTTTTTTATCAAAACAAAGAATAATTGTAAAAGCTATATTGTGGCAGACAAACTATCCTTTTACAAAATGTGACTTGTTATAGTATTTTTCAGTTACAATACCATGGGTCAATTCCATGGGTGAATGAATACCATGGGTGGATGTCACAATACCATGGGAAAATACCATGGGTGGATGTCACTTACAATACCCTGGGAAAATTCCATGGGTGGATGAATAGCATGAGTGGATGAATCCCATGGGTTGATGCCAATTTCTATTCGGATCAGAGACAAAATGACGTGTAACAATATTAGATTTTGAATGATTCTTTTTTGTTGTTGTATGTTTCTTCTATTGCAAGTCTCACATGTCTCATTGACCATTGCTCTGGAAACACTTCTTGTAGTTTAGATATAATTTGGTTCTTGGAACCATTGGATTGATTTTTGTATTGTAAGAGGACAGTACGTCTATACATTGATTCCACTATATCTCTCATAGTTTTGTAAAAAAATCCCCCCTTTCAATAACCTCCAACACCACTCTAGATGAGCTAAGGACCAATTCATTTTCATTTACATGTTATATCATCTTTATTTTCTTAGAATGACAACAATATTTTCCTTCATTGTTTCTCCCCGTAGAACAATTATATGGAATTTGTATCTATAGAAAAATACATTTTCCCTAAGTGGGTAGTTACACTTAGAACAACAGAAACAAAGTGGTTTAACCTTGTTCTATAATAGATAGATGAGATGAAGGAACTTACTTGTGTTTTTTTTCTTCCTTTATCTCCTTTGAATTTCTCCCGCCGCTCCCACCCGAACTGAATCTGATCAACTGGTACCTGTCAATAGAAATAGAAGACGAGAACGATCAAAGTACATGATCTATCTATTAGTGACATTATATGCATACTTCCATCAAGGATCAAATATGCTCTTTGCATTTTCATTTTAGGTGTCTCATACTGATTTTTTTATCACTCCACTAGGTCATGCCAAAATGGTCCACTGATGGTTGTCTTCTTCTCAAAAAATCAAAATTTTCCTCATAAGGTATATTTGCTGACCCATCTCCATGTTGCATTCAAGTATGATTTTAGTTATGATATTTTTAGAGTCAAGGCAATTGTGTTTTCATTAGGTCTTAGGGTTCATTTCCAAGGTCTTTTCAATAGGTCTTAGGGTTCATTTCCAAGGTCAAAAGCATAGTTTCAAATGGGAATAAAGGGCAGAAAAGATATGAGGAAGACTAGTAAATGAAAAGTGATTGGTAGTAAGTCATGGTTATTGTACGAAAATTTTATTTCACTGATGTAATTTTCATCTCAAAAACATGTTTTTGAGATGAAAACATAGTATTTTTGTTTGTTTATATTTTTTTTGATGTAATTCAAGTCATTATATGTAATAATTGTTCCCAAGCTGCACAAGAATTTCTCCTTGCTGCAAGAAATGAGCCATTGAAGAAATCAGCTCAATCAAAGCTTCATCCACCTGAAAAGAGACAGAGAAAGAGAAAAATTAGACAAAGATTTGAAAACACAACAAAAGTTCCAAACAAACATTATAAAATGGGTTTTTTTTAAAGAAAAATCAAAAGCATTCTCTATATAAAATTTTCAAATGCATTTTTCAAAATTCATTAGTTCCTTTGCATCCTGATTTCTCCTTGGCATAGAGGAGATAGAGTGAAAGAGGAAAAAATCAAAAGGGCGTGAAGGGCACACTTGTTGAGGGCGCTGCATGCTGGAACTTGCTACTGGGCATTTGGTTAGAGGAGCTTGGCAAACCCTAGGAGTGCCAAAACATCAGTTCCTTCATCTGCTCAAAGCCACAAAAGCCTCAACTACCTGCATTCAACAAGTAAGTGGCCCGACATATCTTTTTCTCCATCAATTAAGCAAATTGGCACCCTAAAATTTGAAACCCTAGAAAGCTCCCTTGCAACTTCCAAAACCAATTCTTTGATCAGAGTTGTAGTACTTCTTATACTTTGTCACCTTCCAATCACCCTGACTGTATTTCACTCCACCTCCTCACTGCTTCACTCATCTTGGCTTATATATTAGTTCCTCAAGTTTTCACCTATAAAGCATGGTAGAATACAGTAGTTCAGAAGAAGCGGAAAGATATCCTAGGAAGCCAACCAAGAAAGGAGGGAGAATTATTAGATTTGAACCCACTGATACAACAAACTTATGACATCACCACTTGTAGTATCATGTTTCAGGCACATGGGTTGTTTAGAGTTTTACCAAAGGGTTGAGACGGTGAATTTTCATCAGCAGTTAACCAAGCAGTTCATCCTCAATTTGCAAAACAACCAGGTCACTTTAGTCGGGGTCACATTCACTATATCTTCAGCTATCATATCATAGGCCACTAGAATTCCAAATGCAGGAGAGAAATGGTTCAAACAGAAAGAGATGCATCACAATTTTTATGAGCCATATCTTAAAACAAGGTTTAGAAATGATAAGAAGAGAATTTCCCCTTTCTCTTATATTTTGAACAAATATGTGCCATTGATGAAGATCATCATCAGATATTTCACATGTGAGGGCATGTTTTCCCGACTATACTCGTACCACATCAAGCTTCTCATGCACTTTACCAGGGTAAGAATGTTCAATTTTCCATATTACCTTTTCAGGAGTATTGACAAGATGACATATATTGCTAAGAAAAGGGACCCAGCTCATCAAATGCATAATATTTTCCATCATTCTCTTATCAAAATGATAGTCCTCCATCACTTAGATTAACTAGGCAATACTTGGGAGGCCTCCATAGCTAATGAGATATTTAGTGAACCACCTACTCAACCAGCTCCCCGCATTCCTCCATCACCCTCCACTCATCCATCTACTTCTTCTCATCCACGACAACATACTTATCACTCATCTTCAACAGGTCATTCTTCACCAAAAACCTCCACAACATCTACATCACCATTTCATGTAGCCATTCATTCACCCACTAGAGATGATGACAGTGATGAGGGGCATGATGAGCATGATGATAGTGAGGGACATGATGTACACACTGAGCATGGCTAGAGTAGTATACCATAGAGGAATAGTTTGCAGCCATTTACTTTCACCTATCAGAGGGGAAAGAGGTAGGTGTTTACCTGGCGGAAAGTGGGAGGGGCCTTGCCTTCATCATCAACATTACAAGTTAAAGGGAAGGAGAAAATGGTAGAGGAAGCAGAGGTTAAACAACAGCATGAAGGGCATGACATTGAAAAGGAGTTTATCCTCATGGACACTAGTGATGAGGAGGGAATTTTTTTTTCTCATGCTGCCTTGAGAGAAAAGGATGCCAAAATTAGGGGGCTTGAGGTTAATTTACAAAGAGACCAATATGTTATCTCCTTCTATGAGCAAGAGAACAAGTAGTTAGAAGTTAAGCAGGAGTTGATGCAAATCAAGTACATCAAGGCGAAGAGGGAAGCTGACAAAGCCAAATTTTGGCTTTATGAGGCTTATGGATATTATGGAGAGCCAGATGATGAACAGAGACAAAGAAAAAGGCCAAGAGCAAGAGGATTGAAAAAGGCCTTAGAGCTTGAAAGACAAAAAGAGGCAATATTGGAGGAGCAGCTCACTCTAAATGAGCAATTGATCAAGGACATAGCTGAAAGCAGAGAGTCTTAGCTTGAGAAAGTGAGGATACACTTGGAGATCCTCTTGGACAATGCAAACAGAGATGTTGATTTGCAAAGGAATATGGCCAAGTATTATGCAAGGCGAAACCAAGTGGCAAGGAGCAAGCTCAAAAGAGCTCATGAGAAAATTGACAAACTAACCAAGCAAGAGAAGAGGAGGAGACTTGACATGCTTGCTGAGGCATGCCTACATACCTCTAATATTTGAATAGTCATAAAAACACATTTTTGGGCATGATGGATCATTTTTGAGTTTGCTGTGTTTTTTCAGTCCATTTTTTGTATAGTCATGGAAGGTATGGCGCTTCACTCCTTTTTGGGGAATCCAACGAGGAAAAGGTCAAAATTTTTGGATTCAAAGTGATGAGTACATGCACCCTGTGCATTTTCTAAGGTTTTGGAGCAGAAATGATTTCCCGAAAGGGCCAAAAACCCTTACTAAATGACCTTTCTACCCTCTTTTTGGCCTAGTCGCTGCGCACTGAGTAGTGTTGGGAGGATTGACTTTTGACAGGGAAAATGAACTCCAAATACATAAATTCAAGATGTTCCGGAAAGTAGACATGTAGAGATTTCCAACAAGCTATTATGGGCCCAATTTGGACATCGATAAGGCCTCCAAAAGTTCAGCTGAAGTTGAAGGGCGCGCCTGGCATTGGCGTTGCGCGCCTAGCATTGGTGCTACGCGTTTGACAAATTGTCCAGTTTTTCACTGTTTTGTCCCAGTTTTCACTTTGACCTTGGAAAATCATGATTTTATCCTTGTAATTGATCAGTTGAATGTAATTATGATGCTTCTAGAGCTTACTAGGGTAGATTCATTTGGTAAAACAAGTTCATGATGTGTAATGTATTAGTTTGTTTGGGTTAGGGATGAGTTACTTTGACCATCCTATTTTCTTTTTTACAGTTCAGATCTTGTTAGAAATAGATCTTCTTCTCATGGATTCGACCCCTTGAGCTTAGGATGAGTTGTTTGGGGTCTATATAATGCTTTTCCTCAGTCATTGTATGGGTTGGACTCAGTTGGATGCTTATGCTTTGAGTAGACATCATTTTGTATTAATTTTAGTAGGAGATAGTGAAAATTTGCAACTATTTCTTTGGGATCCATGTGGTATGATGTTCAATTCAATTTTTCTTATGTTTTCATGTGTTAAAATGTATTGTTAACTCCATCTCATCATTTCATACTCTTTAAGTGGATGTTTTCA
>APFE031432923.1:0-22582 GCA_000404065.3 Pinus taeda | reverse complement strand
AAAATGATAATTACTAATGTTAAATTCCACATTATATATTGTAATAATAATCGTTAAAAGAGATGAATCACAATAAAATTAATATTATTAAAAATATTTTGAAATAGTATCATGTATTATTAATATATGAAATATTAATACTAGAAAATATTTTGACATAGTATGATGTATTAACTTTTGAATTAGGCTAAAAGAGTTAATAGTTCTTTCTTAGTTGAGAGCTACTACCTTAAGTTTGAATTATAAAGTTAATTTAAGTTTAAGAACATGGAAGGTTATTTAAAAGAAATTAATATTAATATAGTAGTTAAGTAAGGTTGTCCCGTGCCTTCTATATTTTCTACCATATACATTGATAAGTTAGAGGATTGTTTGAAAAATACAATGTGCTAACCTAACTCTCACTTGCATGGTCATCATTCTACTTCTTTATGTCAATGATATTGTTCTTATGGTGAGGAGTCCCTATGACCCTCACAAACCACTAAAAAAAATAATGGAATTTTTCTCTAATACAAGGATAACTATGAAGATCAACAAAATAAAGGTTACAATAATTTATTCAAAAGGATCACCCACTATACTTTTGTATGTGGAAAAAATAGCTTGGAGGAAGTTCCTTCATACAAATATCTCAAAATCAATATTCAACAAAAAAATCAATATTCAACAAAGGCTCGAGAACAATAGAGTTGAGAAAATGATCATTTGAGGGTGAAAATCTTATTATGAGCTTCAAAACAATTGTAAGTTAGTAGACCTTTAACTATGAGCTGAGAAAATGATAATTTGAGGATGAAAATCTTATTATGAGCTTCAAAACAATTGTAAGTTAGTAGACCTTCAACTATGGGATATGAAAAAAACCCTCTATGAGACTCTTATAACTCCCATTATCTTATATGAATGGGATACAGTATCTCTAAAAGCTTTTAGAGAAAGATGTAATAGCTCCAAAAGATTTTTATAACTAACAATATCAAAACTAAAAGAAATACCCTATCTTATGCTTCTCATGGACGCAAACAATTTCCCATTCATGATGTGGCTATGAATAGGTGGTTATGATTAGGTACTTAATGCACTAGAACAAATAGAAAAAACATGGAAAACAAGAAGCTTCACAAAACAAGACATGTAAAAATGTCCTTAGCTTTATCTTATTATAAATAAATAGGAAATACAAATTAATAATATTTCATTTTTCTATTTTTAATCTATTTTTACTTTTAAAATCTTGAAAATCATATAATATTTTTTTAATTATATAATAATTCATTATTTTGAGGGTAATTATGTTTTCATTTCTTATAACCTTCCAAATTTGTTCCCTAACGTATGGGTCCCTCTGGCTTTTTCCTTATTTTTAGTGAATAAACCTTTTTTGGCAATGACAAAATACATTGACGGTTTCTATGTACATATTTGTTCAAATAGTTGCGAAATGTTTTGAAATTTTTTTATTATCTTCATCTTTTCCAACAAGAAGACTCAAATTGGAGTGGTGTGACCACGAAGCATTTTACATTTTAAACTTTGATGAAACAATGGCTTTTTGCAGATGGGGTTTCTCAGTACATTTTTCTGATCAAGTTGGCAAATTTTCATTTAAAAAAGATTTTATTTAATCTCAAGTCTTTGGGTTAACGAATATGTTTAAATAATGAATAGAGTAAGATTGACATGTAGTCAAACTAGCAATGATCTATGTCAACTTTGGATCATAAATTTTAGAAACAATTGTAGACTTGTCGTTTAAAAGTTTAAGGGTTCGGAGATTAGTAAATGGTTAGCTTTTTTTTACATTATATTTACGTTGATAGGCCTTCCTATGCATCAACAATCGTCAACACTTTTACCCTGCTCCGTTGGATTAGGCCAAACACTTTCAACCGTTGATTTGAAGTGTGACTGCTTTTTCCAAATATCGGTTGAGTTGCCTTCTTTTCACCTCCGAATTCTGTTGTGCGCTCTGTGGCATGGAAAGTTCCCATTCTTTTGTCACTCTTGGCCTCAGAGTTAATAGATCTTTTTTATACGTCGAATACGACAATTCCAGGCCTCCATTTCTACCACGCTGGCAAACACGTCATAATATCTCTGGAATACTCCACACGAAGATATTTTCCTTCTTACATTCCGATTTTTTTTCCTATTTCTAAGGACTCTTGACACCACATATCTCCACAATGGTATGATATTGTCCACTTTGGTCCTAAGCCCTCATGGATTTGCTTTTGGACTTACCACAAAAGGCCTCATACCAATGGAGATATTTGTCCATCCTTATATATCCATGATCCTCCCCACTTCTAGTCAATGTGGGACTTTGGTCGTATACCCACACAATACCTCCCTTCGAACAAGGACATTGACGCATCCGCTCAAACGTATCCTCCGGTTCCACTCTCTGCCAACTTGGATTTCTCGCTCCAATGCGTTCGAAAGCACACGCTTACATGAGCACACTGCCTCTGAGAGCTTTCTTATCCAGGTCAATATCCTCTTTCCGATGTTGGACTGCAGACACGGTCCATGAAGACATCCAGAGCACACTGCTATCTAACCGAGCTCATCACGATCCCATTGTGAATTATTACAGGGGCCAACCACCTTCTTTGCATTTCGAAGGAATTCATCCACTTTGGCTAACTTTCGGGCATGGCTTTTTGGATTAACCAATATGTAAGCGACTCTCGAGCACCAATATCTCACACTCAATGGTTATGATATGTCCACTTTGGTGGCCTTAAGTTCATGGTTTTCTTTTTGGACTTTACACCATAAAAGGCTTCCACTACACTGGAGATATTTGTCCATCCTTATATATCCATGATCCTCCCCACTTCTAGTCAATGTGGGACTTTGGTCGTATACCCAACACTATTTACAGTCCCAATATTACAATATTTCTTTTATCGGTTTTTGGTTTTATCCTTTTTTTCATTTGCTGTGTGAGTTATGGTGTGAAACCCTGCTGATCAATCCAGTGTTGGAACGAATTTTTGGTCTAAAAATCTTCTCCATGCTGTGAATAATAAGATGAAATCGTGCGTACTTGTCGCCTCCTACTTGCGAAGGCTTCTTTTGGTAGTAAATTTGATGCTGAAAATTTCTTCAGTGGGTTTAAGGCTTAAAGAAACAATGTTTCCGTGCAGAGATATATTTGCGAGCGATCAAAGATTCATTGTCTTCACGTCCAAAGGATGGGATTTTGCTAGATTTGAGGGGGAGAAAAACGTCTTTTGCAGACTTTTTCCTGTAAAATCGTGATTGTTTGAGGGTATTTTTTTGCAATAAACTATTTTGCTTGTTTATTGGAAGAATAGATGCATTCCAGTGTGGTTTTTTTGGTTCATTCGGGCTTGGATGGTCTCTTCTTGTATGCTTGGGCTTTTCTTTCTGTAAGCGTTGGCTTTATTTGAAAATAATCTGTTTTTTGGGTTAGATTGAATGTTTTGTTTATCTCTATGCATATGTAAGTGTGATAGTGCTTGTTTATCTCTATGCATATGTAAGTGTGATAATGCACGTAGTTGTTCAATTTTGGCTTCTATCTGCTTGCAGTCGCAAAGAGTTTGTATACCCTTGATAATAGAGTCTAATGCTTGAGTGTTTCCTTAGAGTAAAGGAAAAGAAAAACGAACTAATTAGTTTTGAGTTTTTTCGCATTTACGGATTAATTCTGAAAATTTACAGTTAACATTGTACGGCAAGCATTGATTAGTATTAAATTATATAACCATACACCAATTAAAACTACATGTGGCCAACTCTTTAGCGGTATCTCTGCAGACTTAATCCCCAAACCCCCAAAGCCGTGATTTGGTGCATCTTGAATCGATAGCTCTTTCTAATGCAGTGCCGACATAACAATCCCTCAAGCATTCTAAAACATAGAAATGTTGGTTTGAACCTCTGTAAAGAGATTTTCGAAATTTGACTTCCATTGTCTGATTTGGCTCGAGAGGCTGGGATTGCAGAGGAGACAATTGAGGCAATGCTATGGCGTTTGCGAGCCATCGATCAAATCTGTGGCCTTCCAAACTTCATTTTTCCACAAACCAATTAAATCTTCTAGAAAGATTCAACAATTCCAATTTAATAATCCTATCAGCCTCTCTTTGTACCTTTTGGGACAACTGCTAGTTTAGATCTCAACTATTTGTTTCTTCAGAAACCAGCGACATTCTTTACGGCATTTATTATTTCATTTATCAATTAAACACCTAGACACCTCTCATTGTTCAAGTATAAAAATATTTGGATTTTTACAATTAACAATTTAGTAATTAAATTATTAAATAATAATAATTAAGAAAAATATGATGGTAAGTATATTATATTGATTAATTTTAATTTAATTTTTTTATTTTATTTTAAATAAAATACTTATTTTTAAATTAAAATTAATTCTATTTTTATATTATTATTATTTAATTTTATAATAAAAATAAATAAATAAATAAATATTTTCTTTTTTATTATCTTATAAATAGAAAAAACAATTTACAATATGTTTAAATTAAATTGTAAATGTCATTAACAATATTCCAATTGTATTTACCAATTATTATCATGGTAATTTTGTTCATTAAATTTTTTTAAATTTTTTCATTTCTACATATGGTAGTCATTTTGCAAATGATTACCAAAGTCCACAATATTTTATAGAGTGAAAGTTGGAGAGAAAGTGAAGTAAAAAAACATATTTATGTTGATAGGTATGTCTATATTAAAATAAGGCTTCTAGAATTTTGATTATAGTGAGTGATAAGTATGTCTATTTTGAAATAGGGATTTCATAATTTTAGTTTAATTATCATAATTATTAGATGGATGGTAGAGATTTAACATTCACGGAATATTCTAAACTATTGATAGTATTCACAAATCAATGGTTGAGATTTATCCCCAAAATAGTTGTGCACTTCTTACCTTTTTAATTAAATTGATTAATTAAAAAAAATCTTATATGGACAAGTGTCATATCAAGTAGGTTATGGTTTTTGGGCATGTGGCATTGATAAGTCATGGTATTGTAAGACAATCTATTTATAGATTAAGAATCTTTATGGTAAAGTGGAGCTAAATTTTTATGGTTTAAAATTATGTTTCATGTTTTTTTTAAAGTATATATGTTTGACTAATTTATTAATTTTTTTATGAGTAATATTAATTTAAAATAAAATTATAATTTAGTTAGTTGTTATGATTTATTTTAATTTTAACAATGTAAAATGTATTATAAAGTAAGTGTTTTGATGTTTATTAATCTAATTATCAATCATTATTAAGTGGTGGAAGGTAGGGATATAACCCACATAGAATATTCTAAAATATTCTTAGTAAGATACACAAATAAAAAACTAAGATTTATTTCATAAGTAGTTATTTTTTTAATTAAATTTATTAATTAAAAAGAAAACATCATATGAACAAGTGTTATACTAAATGAGTAATGATTTTTTTGGGCATGTTGGATTGATAAGCCATGTTATTGGCCCATGGTGTTGTAACAAAGCCTATTTACAAATTAAGAATTCCCATGAGAAAGCAGTGGTGAATCTTCATAATTAAGAATCTAGTTACATGTTTTTTTTTAATGTATATATGTTTAACTTATATATTAATTCTTTTTATCATTAATAATAATAATAAATTTTAAAAATTATATTTAATTGCTCTTGTGATTTTTAATTTTAGTACTTATATGTATGGAGAAGTAATTCTTGATTTTTATGATGGACTATGCCTATTGGATTTACCATCCATTATTGTTGGTTGTCTAATTTATTGCGATTATTTATTATATATTATATATTATATATATATATTATGAATGTTATATATATATTTTTAGAGAAACTGAAATTGATATTGAATAGAAGTGAGCTCTGGTTCTAGGGTTTAACGAAACTAGTGGCATAGAGTACCAAGCATCCATGGAGACACAGGGAGGAGGGAGCTCCACTCCCTCCTACATTTATATGGTAGAAGACAGAGGAAGAGGAGGGAAAAAGAACAAACCTCCAAAGCCCTGGGAGGTCAAGACAAAAGACATGGAAACTCAGAAGGCGGAAGGTAGCAAAACCAATGCAGATCAAGGGGCCCACGAAGAAGACTGTCAGGAGGAAAAAGTGGAATACAAAGGTCAAGGGTCAGAGAACAGAGCTAAGATGGGGCCCTGTAAACCCAAGACCACAACTAAACCTCGGGTTATTCTGAATGATCCATCTCTACAAGCGCACAGAGGTCACATGGCTAACTATGCCATCATATGTAAATTTATGGGAATCTGGCCATCAGAGAAAGCGTTGTACACCTGGATAAAATACAACTGGAAACCAAAGGGGGAGTTAAATATTCATCTTGGATCCAAAGGCTTTTTCATTGTGGTGTTTACAAACATGGAAGACAGAGACAAAATGTTTGAAGGAGGGCCATACTTCTTTGCAGCTACTAGGCTCTATATGAGCCATGGACGATGAACTTTGTGCCTGAACAAGAAACATTCACTTCGGTACTGGTGTGGATTCGACTATACTCCTTACCTTTAGATTACTGGATGCTAGAGTCTTTAAAAGCTATAGGCAATAAATTAGGTCATTTCTTAAATATTTCAGAGGAAATTCTAAGGGGGAAATATACATCCTATGCCAGCATATGTGTGGAGATGGACCTATCAAGAGCCCTTCCAGATGAGGTCATTCTAGAAGTCTATGATGAGGAATGGGTTCAAGTAGTTGACTATGAGCATATCCCGTTTAGATGTCACAAATGTCATGAGCATGGGCATCTATCCAGAGACTGTCCACTCAATCGAAGGGGGGAAAACCTAAATCCCAACAAAGGAAAAGACCAAACAGGTTTCACCAAAGTAGGAGGGAAAGGAAAAGGGGGAGGAAGGAAGACACAAAAGAGCCCTAGTGTGAATGATAAAACAAAAAATTACAACAGCTTTGAGATCTTAAGAGAAAAAGAAGTTGAGGAAGGGGATAAAGAGAGTACAGAGAATCAAACAGCAAGGGGGAAAGAAAAAGAGACCAGCGTGGAGTACATTCAGGAATAGAATGAACACACGATGGACTCTTTGAATACCATGGAAGTAGAAAAAGACCAGGAAATGACTCAAAGTGAAAGTAGTACGGAGGATCAAGATTTACAGGAGATCTTGGAAAGGGAGAACCTAGAGCTAGAAAAGTTTATAGAATAGGGCGGAAACCTGGGAATAAACTCCATCCCTTAGGAGGACGTGGATAAAGTCCAACAGATATTCCTTAACAAGGCACCTCAAACAGCTGTAGGAGTCAAAAGAGGACATGACAACCAGGAAAACAAAGGAACCTCCTCAATAGGATTAATAACCAAAAAATTAACAAAGAATCTAGGCAAAAAAGGGTAGAAAAAGACAGAAGGAATTACTACTGGAGTGTGGCAAGCTCATGATTGATTTAGGAAGGATGAAAGACCTTTCTAGTTACTCCTTTATAACCCCACCTCAATGAAAATCACAACCTGAAACATCAGAGGACTAGGGAGTAGAAGAAAAGAGAGGAATCTTGGTAAAAGGATTAGAAAAGAAAAACCTGACATAGTGTTCATACAGGAAACAAAATGCTCAGTGGAGAAGATCTGTGAAAAACAGAGAAAATGGGTAAATAGATATGAATACCTTGAAGTTAAGGCAAAAAAATCTACTGGTGGTATTCTCACTCTCTGGGATCCATAGAAATTTGGTGTGATTGATGTGGAGGCATCCAGACATCACCTTTCTCTGATTTTCCAACCAATGGGAAACAGACAATGTTACATGATCACCAATATCTATGGTCCACAACCAATGGAGGACAAACTTTGACTCCTCACAACACTGGAGGATATGAAGAAGAGATACCCAGCTCTACCATGGATTCTTGGAGGTGATTTTAACATATCAAAATCACTCATGGAGAAGAAAGGAGGAACTAGAATACTTGGGAGAGATTCAATTACCTTCCAGAACTTCATCACCAATATGAAATTGGTTGATATGGAAGCAAGCAATGGAATCTTCACTTGGAACAACAAAGAGGAGGCCCTACCCAAGTGGCCTCAAAATTGGACAAATTTATGGTTTTAGAGGAACTTCTTCTCAGGGGAAGCAACATTACTGCACTCATTTTACCTTTTGGGGGTTTAGATCACTGGCTTATCCAATTAGAAGCCTCCCTTTTTGACAAACCAAGGAACACCCCCTTTAGGTTTGAGAATGCTTGGCTCACTCATTCAGATTTCCTCACAAATATTGAACAATGGTGGAAGGAAGATCTTCACCTTCAAGGTACAAAGATGTTCCTGCTTCACTGCAGGCTCAAACACATTAAAAGCAGACTCAAAGAGTGGAACAAAAAGGAATTTGGTAACATCTTCAAAGCTAAAGGAGAGGTGGAAAAGAAACTAAAGGAAATAAACCAGATTCTTATCACAAAAGGATACACGGATGAAAGGAAAGAGATGGCAGAGTTACTCCAGCAGGAGTGGGACAATAGATGACTTCAAGAGGAAATACTCTGGAGATAGAAATCCAGAGTACAATGGATCAAAGAAGGGGAGAGAAACACCAAATTCTTTCACAGATCCACCATATCTCACCGAAACAACAATAGAATTGTGAAACTTACAGATCAGCATGGTATAGAGAGAAACACTCATGAAGAGATGGAGAAAGTTCTACTCCAGCATTTTTAGAAAATTGCTGAGGAAACCTTGGAAGATAGATACTAGTTTATAGAAAAATTCACTCAGTACATCCCTAAATTGGTCGCTAGAGAAGATAATTTCAATCTCAATAGACCAGTAACAGTGGAAGAAATTGAGGAAGCAGTGAAAGAGATGCAAAATGGGAGAGAACTAGGCCCGGATGGCTTCAATGTGGACATTTTCAAAGCTTGTTGGAAGATAATGAAACAAGACATCCTGGAGGTAGTGGAAGACTCTTGAAGATTTAAGAAAGTCTTAAAGGTGCTCAATGAGTCTTTCATAGCCTTAATCCCCAAACATGAGAAGGCCACCTCTCCAGACATATTTCAACCTATAGTATTATGCAATGTGATCTACAAAATTATATCCAAAATCATTATCCAGTCGTCTCAAACCTCTCCTCCCAACCCTAGTGTTAGAGGAACAAACAGGCTATGTGGAAGGAAGACAAATTCTAGATAATATAATACAAGCACATGAAACGGTTCATTCACTCATTACCAACAAACAGGCTAGAATGATAATACATCTGGACATAGCAAAGGCCTATGCAAAACTTAGCTGGTCATATATAAGAGCAATTTTAAAATCCTATGGCTTTGATCGCGATTGGATAAAATGGGTTATGGCGCTAGTTACCATAGTCAGCTGTTCAATTCTTCTCAATGGCACTCCTTCCAAAAACTTCAAGCCTTCTAGAGGTCTAAGTCAAGGAGATCCTCTTTCTCCTTTCCTCCTCATTCTAATGATGGAAGGGTTAGGAAGAGCTATCAGAGCTGCTAAGGAGGAAGGGAGAATTCAGGGTCTGAGATTCACTCATGGTGAGGACACGGTGACACATCAACCATTTGTGGATGAAACTATGCTTCAAGGCACTCCCACTGTTAAGGAAGCCAAAGCATTCAAACGAATTCTGAGTGAGTTTGCTAGCGCAACAGGTACGAAGGTAACTCTCACTAAATAAAAAATCTTCTTTTTCAATACAGATATTTCAATTCAAAGAAATCTTTCCAGAATTTTGGGCTTTCAAAGGGAGACACTGCCTGTGAAGTACCTGGGAGTTCCTCTCACTGACAAACTGCTTCACAAGGACATTTGGGAGCCTATTCTTAATAAGCTAAAAGATAAGATTAGAAAATGGACAAATAGAGCACTAAATATAGCAGGGAGACTAGTTCTCACTAAGGCTGTCCTACAAAGTATCTCTATCTATATGCTATCTGCCATTCCAGCACTAGCCGGTGTAATGACCAATATAAGAAACATTCAGAGAGACTTTATGTGGGGGAAAGGTGAATAAAAGAAGAAATGGGCCCTTGTGGCATGGGATAGAGTATGAAAACTTAAGTCCCATGGTAGCTTGGGTCTTCATGACCCATGAATTCTAAATAGAGTTCTTGGTGCCAAAATCTAGTGGAGATGGATGAAAGAAATTCAAGCCCCTCGGGCAAAACTCTGGAAGCACAAATATGCTAGTGAATGGTAGGAGGAAAATCTAATCAGAATGATAGGATAGGTAAAAGGTTCTACAATTTGGAATAGGGCATGGGAGAACGGAGTCCTAGTCCAAAACCATAGTTTCTGGGAGATCAAAAATGGGAACCTGGCTTGGTTCTGGGAGGAAAATTGGCAGTAGGAGGACAATCTCTGAAGTGAAGAATTAGCAGACATTCACACTGATACCAACAACAAAGGACTAAAGTGTGTAAGTGACTATTGGGACCAAGCAAGGAATGATAAGAAATGGAGAACTTGGAAACTTTCAGATTATAGTGGAATGGGCTTGTTGCATACTCAAGCTACAACCCTTCAAGGTCTTTTAGACAAGAGACAAATCTTGAACTCAAACTTGAATGATCAACTAAGATGGGGAACGAACAAGACAGGTCTCTTCAACCTTAAGGAAGCCAAAAGAATAGATGCAGGGCTAAACCATCCCAACACTGATAAGACATGGAAAGAAATCTGGGAAAATCCTCATTGGATGAAAGTAAAACTGTTCAAGTGGCTAGTTCAACAGGGCAAGATTCTAACATGGGATAACCTAAGAAAAGGAGGTTTTCTTGGCCCCTCAAGATGTCACTTATGCAGACAACAGGAAGAAACTACAAATCATCTCTTGAATAGATGCACTTTCACCACAACTCTTTGGAATTGGGTTGGAGAAGTCTTTGAACAGATAGACAGAGATGCTAATGACATCATCACCACTTTGAAGAACCGGAGGAAAAATTTCTCGGATAATGAGATCATAAACTCCGCCTCGATGCTGACCCCAGGATTCTTAATCTGGAATGTCTGGAAGGAGTGTAACAATAGGATTTTCAAGGAGAAAGTGAGTCCGGTGAGTAACATCCTCAAACTGGTCCTTAAACAACTCAAAGAAACTATACATATCATGGGAGGAGAAGCTACAGGTAAACCTATTAAACAAATAGAGATAAGACTATTGAAGAAATTAGAGCTCAAGGTTATTCCCCCTCAGGGTTCTATGTATATTATCAAGAAAACCTCAATAGAAAAGTATTCTTGGCAACCCCCTTCTCATGGTTTTTTAAAATTCAACATAGACGGGGCTTCAAAAGGGAATTCAGGAGAAGCAGGTTATGGAGGGGTTCTGAGGGATGAGGAAGGAAACATATAGGTCATCTTCCATAGTTATCTTGGCAAAGCTACTAACAATATGGTTGAGCTCATGTCGATGGAATCATGCCTGGAAATACTGCTCAAGTACAACATTCAAAATGTCATCATTGAGGTTGATTTAGAACTAGTCATTAACTCAGTAGAAAGGATAAATGTTGGAGCTGCTCTTGAGAAAATCTCAGAACATTGGCAGCTTTTGCAAGTCTACCAAAGAATCCAAGCACACCTAAGAATGCTGAGAACCCTTGGGTTGGTGCATGTTCGTAGGGAAGCCAACAAAGTGGTGGACTAGCTTGCCAATGAGGGGGTACGAAATAAGCATATCGATCTCTGTTGCTGGTGGGGGGAGATAACAGATTAAAGGTTGAAGGAGGGATGTTCATCCAGAGCCCTTAGTGACCGACAACAGCATCAGGAAAATCAAGAGACTGTATTTGCTGACACAGAGCCACAATAACTGGGTATAGTTATTTTGGTTTCATCATGAAGTGTTTTAACATAAGTGTGATCCCTTTTAGGTGGCGGGTCTATGGCGGCTTCATTAACGTGGGTAATGGCAATCCAGACGTCTCAGGGGGACAGCTGGATAGAGGGATCTTCATCTCCCTTTGGCCCATGAGCCGGAACCCAGATTTTCTCGGTAACCGCAAAACCCCAACTTTTATTCCGGTGAACAACTTTACTGCCCTTGCGGTGGTTTCCGGTATTTTGCAAGCTCATCAAGCAGGAAGTGGTTTTTCTCATTTGGGAGCGATTCCACTCACCATGCGACATGTCGCTAGGGGTGGGGTGGAATTACCACCTTCATCGCACGCTAACTATCAGTACTCTTAGCCCACGCAATATGATCTGTAACCGTTGGATCAAGCAAGGATAATCTACGGCCAGGTTTTTGCGTGCAAGTTGGTGGGTCCACATCAGGGGTTATGTTTCGAGCTGTTCACAAGAGCTCTCCGAGATCGCACGCATATGGTGGATTTTAGAGGGTTAAAGTGATCGAAAGTTAAGCCAAAAACATAATCGATAAGATTATAGATTATGATCTATTGTATTTATCAGGTTCGATTCTTTTGTTAAAAGGTGCGCTTTTTGGCCACCCGATCTCTTTCTTATCCGCTGGATCATCAATTCAAGTTCTGACGGTCAGTTTTGGACTGTAGGTTTGTTTTGGTAGGCTCATGTCTTTGGATATGCTTTGTCGTTTTGTGACCTTATACTGGGGTTGGCCTGTCGTATTGGCGAGCCTCACAGCCGCGATCGCCTTTGTACAATATTTTTCTTTTTAATTGAATAGAAGGATCCACTCTTGCCTTAGCAAAAAAAGAAAATGTTATATATTTTTGAAATGAAAAGAAATCTAATATATTTTAATATCTCAATAAAGATGATAATTACTAATGTTAAATTCCACATTATATATTATAATAATATCGTTGAAAGAGATGAATCATAATAAATTAATATTATTAAAAATATTTTGAAATAGTATCATGTATTATTAATATAGAAAATATTAATATTAGAAAATATTTTGACATAGTATGATGTATTAACTTTTGAATTAGGCTAAAAGAGTTAATAGTTCTTTCTTAGTTGAGAGTTACTACCTTAAATTTGAATTATAAAGTTAATTTAAGTTTAAGAACATGGAAGGTTATTTAAAAGAAATTAATATTAATATAGTAGTTAAGTAAGGTTGTCATGTACCTTCTATATTTTCTACCATATACATTGATAAGTTAGAGGATTGTTTGAAAAATGCAAGTTGTGCTAACCTAACTCTCACTTGCATGGTCATCATTCTACTTCTTTATGTCAATGATATTGTTCTTATGGTGAGGAGTCCCTATGACCCTAACAAACCACTAAAAATACTAACGGATTTTTTCTCTAATACAAGGATGACTATGAAGATCAACAAAATAAAGGTTTTAATAATTTATTCAAAAGGATCACCCACTATACTTTTGTATGTGGAAAAAATAGCTTGGAGGAAGTTCCTTCATACAAATATCTCAAAATCAATATTCAACAAAAGCTCAATTGGAACAATAGAGTAGGGAAACAGATAAATTGGGGGTGAAAAGTTTATTATGAGCTTCAAAACAATTGTAAGTTAGTAGACCTTTAACTATGGGATACGCAAAAACCCCTCTACGAGACTCTTATAACACCCATTATCTTATATGAATGGGATATAGTATCTTTAAAATCTTCTGAGAAAGATGTAATAGCTCCAAAACATTTTTATAACTAATAACATCATAACTAAAATAAATACCCTATCTTATGCCCTCTATGAGACTCTTATAACTCTCATTATCTTATATGAACGGGATATAGTATCTCTAAAATATTTTAGAGAAAGATGTAACAGCTCCAAATATTTTTATAATTAATAATATCAAAACTAAAAGAAATACCCTATCTTATGCTTCTCATAGATGCAAAAAATTTCTCATTGATGGTGTGGTTATGATTAGGTACTTATTTATAAATAATAATATCAAAGATAAAAGAAATACCCTATCTTATGCTTCTCATAGATGCAAACATTTTCTCATTGATGGCGTGGTTATGATTAGGTACTTAATGCACTGGAACAAATAGAAAAAATATGGAAAACAAGAGGTTTCACAAAACATGACATGTAAAAATGTCCCTAGCTTTTCCTTATTATAAATAAATAGAAATACAAATTAATAATATTTCAATAAAAAAACTTTAATATTTCTTCTTTATATTTTTTTATTTTATTTTATTTGTAAAAGCTTGAAAATCATATAATATAGCTTTTAAATTATATAATAATTCACTACATTGGGAGTAATTATCTTTTCATTTCCCATAACCTTCCAAATTTGATTAATAACATATCGAGCTTTTTCCTTATTTTTAGCGAATAAACCTTTTTGGCAATGACAGAGTATAATGACTGATTTCTAGGTGCATATTTGTTGGTTGTGAAATGTTCAGAAACTTTTATTTTCTTCATCTTTTCCAGCAGGAAGACTCAGATTGGAGCTGACTATCAATTCAAGGGATTTGCTTCCTTTTTTAGCCCAACAAGAAGAACATAGCCACTTATGCCTTATCGTTGATTATTGTTCTTAGAATGGGTAGTATTAGTAATGTCCAATGAATAAGCTTCTCATGTTCTTTTAGATATTTATGTCTTCCCATTGTTAGGAGAAAGAAAGCAAAATGTGGAAGAGGAATTCTTGTTAGCTAACTTTGAAATCACCTTAGGTTGTATCTATTGAAGTCCACTTGTATAGAAAAGAGAACATTATCTATAAAATCACTCAATAGTGATTTCATTATTCAATCATTAAAACTTGTCACAAAATTTATATTGATATTATCCATTCAAATTTAAAATAAATCACATATATTGAAATGATGTAACATTCAATAAAATAGTCTATTAATTCTACAAATGGTGATTTTGGTAATGAACCCATCTTGTAATTATAATTCATGATATTACTATATTATGCAAAATTTAAATTTGAAAGTTTTTCTCACAAAAACACTGGCAAATAAATAAAATTGCATAGAATTTTGACTTCCATCTTTTCTCTTTCCTACGCTCTTGCCTTACCTTACGGGGTTCCCATTGCAACATGTGGTGCAATTGCTAGTTATAATAAACTTACAATATAACAAGATTCTTAACCATGGATATGCACCCCCACTTTACCATGGATATTATTAACTTGTAAATAGGCTTTGTTACAATATCATGGAGAAATACCATGGTTTATCAATACTACATGCCAAAAACATAACTCATTTCACAATCAAAATATTTTCTAAATATTTTAATTTTAATTTATATTATATATTTTTTTTTTAAATTAAATCTAAAAATAAATAGGTTTAAATTACTTTTAGAATTCTCAGCCCTCTATCTTCATTACTACTAAAAAATATTTAAGTGATATTCAATAGAGATTAAATTTCAAGATTTATAAATAAAATGAGAATACTTTTACATATAGAGATATGAAATGTATATAATATAAATAATACTATGAAGAATTAACATAGATCTATTTTAACTAAGAATCTACCAAGCGATGAGAGGAATCAAATCAAATCTCTTGAGGTGCAAACTTTTTCTAAAGTTTTACACTCAAAAAGAAGTTTACATCTTGAGAGATTTGATCCCTCTTAGTGCTTGGTAGATTTGGAGTTAAGATTGATATATGTTGATTTATGAACACTACAACATCTCCCCCATACTAAATGTTTATAATCATATAGAGACACCACAACATCTACTCCTACTAAATTGTAAAACTTTTATTAACACAATTATAGATTTTTATTTTAATAAACTTGAAATTTACTAATTTTAATATACTAAATTAATTAAAAAATAATATTAAAACCATTAACATTATACACCAAAAACTTTGAAATTTTACTTTTTTAATATACTAAATTAATAAAATATTCAAAACAATTCAATTAATAATATTCAAACAATTCAATTATTAATTCACCCCGCCTGACAATATATTTTATAAAAATATTAAAATATATAAAATTAATACATTAAAGGGAAACTGACATTTCCAAATTTTAAGTTCACTATTTTGAATAATGCCGAGGTTGTTATGTGGCACTTTTAAAATTTTTAAATATTTGTTTTTTTTAATTTGTTATTTTTTCACCGCAATTGAATTTTAAAATCTAAATTTATTTTTATTTTTCAACCATAATTCATATATATTTTTTTAGTTAATTTTAAATAATTATTTTGTACTGTTGCATTGCAATTTACCATTGTAGGAAATGTGGAGAAGTATATCATATTTTTAAACTTTATTTTATTTAACCAAATTCATATATATATTTTTAGTTTAATTTAATTATGTAATTTGTAACATTTTGGGTTGCAAATAAAATGATACTTAGGTAGGAAAAAGTAATAATAATATTTTTTAGTTAAATTTAAATTAATGCAATTTGTAATATTTTGTTTTGCAAATAAAATGATACCTATGTAGGAGAAAGTAATAATAAGAACTTAACATCCAGATTATGTTCTGTAAAGAAATGGATGAATTTGTGTTGTTGAAAGTGTCGATTGAGTGGTCCTCACTTATAACAGAGGGTTATCACCTTTGCTCCCGTGGATCTTTGTTGGATGTTGGCGAGTTTTCCTTCTCAGTTACAAAAACTTCAAATCAAATGAAACTTGTTAGTGTGATTTTTTTGTTTGTTTTGATCATCGGACTTATGTTGATCTTTCCCTAATATCATCATGGGTAGGACTTCCACCCAAGAAGAAGCCTTTTTGCTCCTTTGATTAGATCTACTATAACCACTAAAAATCTCCTCATAAAAGTAGGTTTGTCAAAGGGCCTAAATCCATCTTCAATTTTTACATGAGGTCTTTTAGGACTGATAAATTTTTATTGTTATGCATGATAGAGATTTAGTGGGTGATTCTATATGCCTTTGGCCTAGCCCCTTAGTAGTTAACAATTGGATTGCACATAAATGGGATGTTCTAGGATATAATAATGTGATTTATTATAGAAAATGATTTTTTTATTTATATATAAAGAAATGAAGATAGAGATTTGATCTTCAAGTCAGGCCCTTACTTCTAAGTTTTAGGGAAACGTTCCTCTCTCACTGAATTCTCAATTTTAACCAAGACATGAAATTTTTTTAGCTCTAGTATGGTTTAAACTCCCACATCTCCCCATTATATTTTGGGGTAATGATTATTTTAAAGTTATTGAAAAAATTTTGATGGTTATATTGATGATGCCAAACCCAAAGGGATGATTTATGCATGTGCTAGAATTATGGGGAAATAAAGTTTGGAAAGCGTTTGGTGGAGGCGATTCAATTCAATTTGGAAAGTGAGATTTATATCGAAGCCATTGACATGAATTTTTTTAGCTCTAGTATGGTTTAAACTCCCACATCTCCCCATTATATTTTGGAGTAATGATTATTTTAAAGTTATTGAAAAAATTTTGATGGTTATATTGATGATGCCAAACCCAAAGGGATGATTTATGCATGTGCTAGAATTATGGGGAAATAAAGTTTGGAAGGCGTTTGGTGGAGGCGATTCAATTCAATTTGGAAAGTGAGATTTATATCGAAGCCATTGATTATGAGAAAATTATTTTCAAGTGTAACTCATGATATCAATATAATCATTTCTAAAAACTATCCAAAAACACAAGAAACTCCACCATTTTCTAATTAGATTGCACCCAAAAATAACATTGAGCAAGCATCATTCAAGGAAGAAACAATATGCCCAGAGGAATCAACCTATGAAAAGGCCTCAATCATGTCCATCTAACTTCTCCAACAAAAGTTTTAAATTTTTTAAAGCACAGGAAGAAAAAGGAGGAAGAAGAAGAACAATAAAGATTATATCTCTAATATTTTCTGTTAAGTCTAACTTAGATCTTAAATCTGAATCATTAGCAAAAGAAAATCTGAATCATTAGCAAAAGAACCAGTAAAAATAGAGAATACAGTTTCAAATAATAAGGAAATTTCAAACTCCAATAGTGAAATTTCGATCATACAACAATTTAGTAAACACCAACCTGAACAAATGAAAGTGATCTTGAACAAAGTTTTCGGCGTTTACGGGTGGATCCGTTAGTGGACAGGTCACTTAAAAACATGATCCATTTCCAAATTTCCGGAAACGGATCCAAAAAAACCTTACGTCTCAAAACATTTTGAAAACTGGATCCTGCGTTTCCAAAAAAATGAAACGCCTCGAAAATGTTTAGATGGCGTTTCGAAAGTGGATCGTACCCGTTTCGGTTTCAGAAAAGTTGAACAAAGTTTACGGTGGTTGGGAGGGACGTTTTGGGTAATCCCTTTATAATCTAGGTATTGTCTATTTATTTTCCAGTTAGAACCCTCTCATATTCTGGTGCAAATTTCTCATTGTGGTAGTGTGGGCATCATATCTAGTAGAGCGTAATATTTTTATTGGGTCGAGAGCATTATTCTCTTATCTAAGAGAGCAAGGTTATATTTGAAAAGGGGTAGCGCAGACTATATCCAGCCCAATTCTGCTGTCACGTCACGTACACATAATCGCACAACGAGCTTCATGAAAGGAAATTGGCAGGCCCACACGAAATTGACAGACATATTTTTGCCAGGCCAAGTTTCAACGTTGAATCAGGCAAAATTGTGGAGGGCCAAATGGTATTTTTAGAAGGACCGAACATGCGTCTGTAGATCGCGAATGATTCCTGATCGATTTATTGTCTATGTGTGAATCTTGTTTGCAAAGGAAGCTGATTCGCGGCAAGGTTTTATGTATGTTCGAACGCACTAATAAATTAGTAATGGTATAGTGTAAGACCGAGTTAAGAAATGAGTTGTACAAGATGAAAAATAATAAAGAAGAACGTATAGCTTCGTACTTTATGAGGGTTTCTGAAATAAGAGATCAGTTACAGGATCATGGAGAAATCATGTCTGATGAAGAAATGACTACTATAATGCTGAATGCACTACTTGAGGATTGGGGAAACTTTACAACCAGTATATGGGCTAGAAAGGAGGTATCCTCACTCAATGATCTATGGTTGATATGCAAAGTGGAAGAAGCTAGATTGAGGGCCAAGGAAGACATTGCAGTTGGATCCAAGGAGCAAGCATTTGCTGCCTGGTTCAAGAGAAAAGGGAAGTTCTGGAAATTTAAAAGGCTTGGTCACCAGCAACATCCCAAGAAAGACATGTCAAATATTCAATGCTTTGAATGTCACGAATATGGACACTACCCGAGAGATTTTCCCAAGTGAAAAAAGAATGGAAAGAGGAAACATGAAGCAGCACATGTCAGCCAAGGAATACAAGACAATGAAAAGAAGCCGAAAAAGGAGGATCCACAATTGAAAGATCACCTCTTGCTTTCTTACATATATTTTAGTTGCATGATAGATTGCATAAGCATTTTGTGACATGTTGAAATTCATGAACATTCTTATGTAGTAATGGTTAGTAGTTCCTTGAAGGATGTTTTGTTTGACTATGTACATTGTATTTTGTACCATTCATAGAGAAACACTCGATGTATAATGATATGTTGAATCCTCTGAAAGAACTGTTAAAGTCATGATACAAGTGTGTTGTATAGAAATTTATTTATGAAAGGATTTTAGGAAAGAATGAATTACAATTTGTAGGAAACCCTAAGATGATAACACTTTGGTTCTCCTAAACTCTGAATGGTTTTACAATAAAATATTCTTTGTAAAGAATCCAGGTTCATGAAATTCAGAATGATGGTACTAAGAGAAGTTGCAAGAGTCAAGTAAACTCTACTACAAGTCAAAGATCCTTCAAGAAGTTCACAGCAAGAATCATGGTATGATTCAAGACTAATGAGGTATGTATGCTATTGTGTTTTAAGATATCATGTCATTTGTTTTTGGTATAGAAGATCTCTTTCTCTAGTTTTTACAAGTGGACATATGACCTCATTTGAGACATGAGGTGGAGATTTGCAGTAAAGAGGAAGAAAGAGATCCAAGAAGATACCATGATCTTAAGAATTCAATATCCAAGAAATATGACATCTCCCGATAGAAGTCATGAACCACTCTAAAAGAAGAAGAAGACCCTTTGACACTTGAACAACCTTGGAGATAGGAGCATGCAGGATATTGGTACGAGATATCTCTAGAAAAGGCCATCACCAAAAGGTAATATGTGATTTGTTTTGGTTTCTGACTTCTTGGAGAAGGGCTAGACATGTGTGCAGGGACAGGTAAAGAAGAATTGTGAAGGATGTCACAATCATGTTCCTTGTGATCTAAAGCAATCATTGTTGACGGAAAAGTGAAGATAGTTGGCCCTATGAAGAAAGCTCCAGATATAAAGCCAAGAAGGATACTTTTTGGGAAAGAAGGAATGACATGATGAAGGAAAGTGATGGATGGTTGGACCCTACATATGAAGAAAGTGATGACATCAAGGTTATGGATCATCAAGCAACTATAAGACCCTATAAAGTGTTGATGAAAGAGTCCTTATTTGAGAGGGAGCTCTGGAAAGTTTCTATGAGGAAAGGAACTTGAACAAGTTTCTGAGTAAGGTGAAACTTGGAACTCATCCCTGGTTAAGAGGGAGAGTTAGACACTAAATTCTTGTCTTCAGTTTGGAATATAAAATGGAGGATTGTGTAGTCATCTGGCATCCTACACTCTTTAAGGATATGGTAGGGCATCCAAGACAAGAGTGGGCAAGAGGACTAATATTCTTGAGGGTTGGGAACCCAAGATGATAATAGTCCTAGTAGGGCATACTCGGAGAACACCCGAGTGGGTATGACCCTAAGAGAGACAATGATGATGTGTGTCTTCAGTGATTGGTCTCACCAACAATGTGCTTTGATCTAAGTGAGAGATAGAGTTGTTAGTCAAGGTCTTAATATATGAAAACAATGTTGTTTGAAATGATGTTATGATTGCAAATCTGTTCTTCTTATGAGAATTTCTCTGTGAACTTGAAAATTTGTCCAAGTACCATGTATGTATGAATACCTCCCTAGTTAAGAGGGAGTGTTGAAGAAAGTGTAACTAGGTTCGGTCTTCATAATGACACATTCTAATGTAAATGATGTAAATTGTATCTAGCAAAATATTTTGTAAGTTTGAGTCATGGGTTTCATTCTCAAAATTGTGTAGTAGCTCCCATTGTGAGCTCTAGTCTACATAACATGTTTGTTTCATTGATCTAATATTACACTTGTAAAAGGTATGCCAAGTTATGAATGCATGTCTCTAAGATCAAGTGCAAAGGACTAGTAGAAGTCTCCTCCAAGCAAAGACAAGAAGGAATTATGTTTTCGGCATAAAGGAAGACAAGAAGCATGTTATTCATGTCGGCTAAATCAAATGTATAGGTTGGCCTAAAGACAACTCATGTCAGCCTAATGGGCAACCTTGAGAAGACTATAAATAAGGCCACTCCTCCCTCATTCGACTACACAACACACTCTCGAATTGGGTCTAAAAGGGAGTGCGAAAGAATCAAAAGGAATTCTGCCTACTAGCGAAGAGAAGGAGGCTGAAAAGAAGGAGAGTCATGGGTATGTTCTAAGAACTTGTCTGCCACACGTGCGAAGGAGAAATAGGTCACCATTAGGGCTGCACCACAGTCCTATGTTCTCATCTTGAAAAGGTTCGATTTAAGGCCTAAAGGGTTCAGTTATTCACCTAGAAGAAAGCTCCAAGTACAATGAGGAAAGGAGGAGACTAAAAGAACCTCTAGCTTACTCTCATGTGTGAGAACAGTGACTTCTACAAGTCTACAAATAGGGTAGAAATTACAGTCCTACACAAGTGGTTGTTTCACCTTCGTTTGGGCAAGATTTGCAGTATAAACATCCTACACTTACCCTCAAGTGAAGCGAGGTTCTAAGGAAAGATAGAAGGGACATTCTCTTGTCCACATGTGTACAAGGAGATCTAATTACAGGTATGCAATTAGGGTTGCTAGAAAGTCCTATTCAAGGACACAGATCATCTTGTCTAAGGGCAAGTTTTGAGGTCAAAACTTGACAAGTGACCTATCTTGGATAAGTGAAGCTTGGAGGAAGAAATAACGAAGAGAGAAGTTGATCCTAGCACCTAAAGTGACAAATCTGATCTATGGTACAACAAGTTAGCATATAGCAATAGAAAAAGGTACTTGCCTTGATCTTGGAGAGACAACAGTCAAAGGGTCTTTGTCTAGGTCTTGGAAACTTTGTCAAGAGAAGATTCTATAAGAATAATTACCATGGGTTTTCCTCTTAAGGTTGTAGAGGTTTTTCCCTGGCATGTTGCCTATATCTTGTGTTATAGTTATCTTGTCTATTTTGTATGGTAGCTGGTTGATGAAGTAAATAAACACACACATAAGGAAGAATTTGTTTAAGTAAGAAAAGTAAAAATCCTTCACAAGTAGTTACCTAGATCGAGAAAACATTAACATATCAAAGCCCTAGATTTCTCAAAACCTCTTAACCAGGGACTTGCCCAAGCTCCCTCTTAACTAGGGACTTGTTTACAACAACAGTTCTCTGCTCCCATGTGGAGATCATGGTACCTTCAAATACTTGTTGAACTCCTTTTGATGTCATGAATTTCATCATCATCATTATGGAGCCTTCATCTTCTAGGTTTTCTTCATAGGG
>APFE031432919.1:0-28159 GCA_000404065.3 Pinus taeda | reverse complement strand
AGCGCCACACGCGTGCATGCCCTCACCCAACCATCGGGCGCTCTGCCCGCACCTTCACCCAAAACCAAAAAAAAGGCCTAACTCCGTGCGCCCTCGCCCAAGAACGGGCGCATCCTCCAAATCTGCGACTTTCTTTTCTTGTGCGTCCACCTTGTAGTTCTGCGCCTTTCTATATAGCGAATGAGCAATTGTGTGATGTTCAAATAAAGTCCAACACACTCCAATATATATGCGTTGAAGGGGAGGTCATGGCTTACCTCACCCACGCCCTTGCTCCATCGCAAAAGCCCCTAAACCGTCAAGTCGGGCCCCTAAACCGTCAAGTCGGCCTCCATGTGTGTTGATACACCTCCCACGCCATATAAACAAGCTCTCCTCCTCATATGTGCGCCTAAGTGTCATCGCACCCATGTTCAACCACAGTCGCACTTCATTCCATCCGCGCGCCTTTCACCGGTTGCGGTCGCACTTCACTCGGGTGGGCGAGTCAAGGACCGCAGGTCCTTACACCGAGAGTCGAACGGATTGTCAAAACCCAAACCCTGCGTGTTAAAGTGGACCGCAATTGATTTGTGAAAGATCCCAAAATCGCCGCCTGAGCGAATGAGTTGGACGTTATGCAGGATAGCTGAATGCGGTTAAGGTTGGGAAGCGTCGCTTTAAGAATTGAGAGGCGACGTTTCTAATTTATTAGGGAGAAATTAGACACAGGTGGTTCTAGCAACGTTCCATTGAAAGCGATGTTTCATCGTCATCTCCGAAAAATCAGTCAGAGCCCCCACATATGTGCGCACAAGTTTCAACATTTATTCAACCTTCCATACAGGCTCAAACCTAGTTTTTAGAAGGTGAGTCAATTGCGCCCGCTTTAGACCGTTGGCGTGACCTCAACTGAATAGAGTGCTCCACTTTCAAAGTTTGAATTCAAATGTGGTTCACATAAACGAATTCGACATCTGTCGCAAATAAATCAACCCTTTGAAAGACGAAAACAAATCTTGTCACAAGTCTCTTACCACCTTATTATAAGTGCGCCACGAGTCTCTTACGAGCATTATCATTACAAAACAACAGCGAACTTGCCGGCAAAATGTTTAGAGACCACAAATTCAAAACCTGCGATAAATACATCAAAGATACAAGTCATGTAGACCTAACAAGAAAATCACAGTCAAATTGTCCGGATGTTTCCAACAAGGGGACATTTTTTCTTTCGATATTGTTTGTCAAGTCTTAGAAGGCAGTCGCACCTTCTATGTCTTAAAAGGCGATGCAAACACAGAACGCACACTCTTTGAAGGCTGGTTAACAAAATCTATCTTAATTGATAGACGTTTTTTTAAGTGTTTTCATTGATATTTTTTCCTGCCAAATTTCCTCAAAAATTAATAAAGCTTTTTTAATTTAATGGTGTATTTTATAAAATCTAATTATTTGAGTTCTCAATTTATTTATATATTTAAAAACTTATTTTAAACAATAAAAAAATATAATTTCCAATAAAATAATATCACTAAATTTTAATTAAATAAAAGCATATTCCATTTTAATAACATAATCAAGTACCCAATAAAAGTCTCCTTGATGTCTAATAATAATACATGTGTAATAATAGTAGACCTAATTTTTCAAGGCTTTAACTAAAGAAGCTAGTTATACTATCCAATTAGTCAAGTTCTAAAAAGTAATATTCTCAAGTTTTGTTCTTGGTGCAATTAGAAAAATGACATAGTTCATCAATTTATTTAAGGCTAGATTTAGTAAATGTATAGGACTTCCATACATGTATCTTTTGATGCATACTACTTAAAGGGACATCAACAAGGATTATAAGGGCTTCCATGTAGGTGAAACCTCTTGTATTTCATGTATGTATGCTTCTCCTACCATAGTTTTACCTAAATAACAAATTTCTATGTTATTTATAAATGCTAGTACACATCTACAACTTGGAAAAATAATTGCTCTAAACCAATGTGCGTAGGAAAGTGCTCTAATAATACTTGTTGTGTTATTTATTAGTAAATTGAAATATATAGGGAAAAATGTCAAATACAACCCAAATCACAATAGATGAATGAAGAACCTAGGGAGCACTAAAATCTATACCTTTATTATTGGAAGTAATGTTCACTTGCCTCTACAATGACACAACCCCTAATCAATAAAACTCCAATTACAAATAACTTCATAAGACATATTTTACATTGATTCTATATATTTATATATTACTTACTATTTCTTATGAGCAATCTAGTAGGTGGATGCTTCTAGTAAGCCTTCCTAAATATATTGATTTCACAGTGCTACATGGATCTTATTTATTAGAGATGACATCCATACATAGCAATAGTTAAGAGCATCTCTATCTAATAAGGAGGTTAGAGAGCTTAGGGCCCTAACAAGATTGAAACAATAATATTTCACTTGACACATAATTCTTGTTTAATATAGAAATGAATATTGCATTAAATCCCATTTTCTAAACTACGACATTTGATAGTGCATCATAACAACCTAGCATTAAAAAAATCATTCCCTTTCTGATCACTTATTGAATCTACGTTTTGGACCTCATGTGAATGATGAGTCCTCCTTCCCTTTTCTAGTCATGATTAGTATCTCCTAAAAACAATGGGTGGGTGTATGTTAAGCTATGGCTATCCCAATATTCGATTGTGCTTGTGGGCATCTTGAATGAATCTAAGAAATCCAATATAAATAGAAATTGACCAAATATTAAACACAAATTATGTGAAACCCAAATCTTTTGGACGAGAATTTAACTATTCAGAAAGCTTTCCAGAAAAAGGGAAAATTGTTATAATATTTCTTTTTAACATTAAAAAATCACATTTTTGTCCTTTTGGCCATCCAAATATTCGATTGTATTTATCGGCATCCTGAATGAATATAATAAATCCAAAATATATATATGTTAACCACATATTAAACACAAATTATATGAAATCCAAATCCTTTGGACAAGAATTTAACTATCCAGAAAGCTTTCAAGGAAAAGGGAAATTTTTTATAATATTTCTTTATAACATTCAAAAAATCACATTTTTTTCTTCATAACATTCAAAAATCAAGTTTTTCTTTATTATCTAATCCAAAAGTGAATTGGATTTGATCCACTAACTTATTCTAATCATAAGTATAAATGGTCATTATGCAGTTAAACATGCTATTTTCAAATTTTAATTATTATAAATAGAAATAATAACATCACCTTGGAAGTTGGAAGAGCGATTGAGTGAAAACCTTTATTGTGCAATCTATAAGATGTCAATTTGTCAAGCATTTTAACAATGAGAGTTTGGGTGCTACTCCTCAACTCTAATGCAATGGTTAAAAAGAATTTCAAGATCAATCTTACAAAGTTAGTGGTGGAGTTTTCTTTTGCTGCAAATGTTTGTTACATAATGGTTTTAATTACAATTTCCAACATCTATATTTAGTCATATCCAAAAAAACACAAATGACTTTAACAACAAAGCTTTGATATCTTTTATTGAGAATAATAATCCACAATAATTATACTCAAAATTATATTCAACATATATGAAGCAAGAAACACCAAAAACTTACATTCATGAAACTCTTGAAGGGAAAAATACATGTAATAAAACCAGTGTACGTATCATTTATAATATAATTATTCTCTCTATAAAAATTTGGTTCCCATATCAATATCAAAATAATATGTATAGAATTAAAAGACTATAATCATATCACAACAATATATCATAATACATTTTTTAGGTTAACTATAATCATAACTATTTTCAATAATATCTCCATAAATTACTAAATCTTATTCTATAAAATCTTTAATTTTAGTTTTTTTCATTATCTTTTTTTAATTTATACATAAATTTAATATATAAACTTTTATGTATAATTTATAACATTAATGCATTATAATGTTTTTATTATATATTACTCATAAAAATCAATCTTTCATATTATATATAATATATGAGCATGCACATAAATAACATAACTAATTTTTTTTTATGAATAAAAATTCTTAAAAATAAAATCATAATACTTCTTATTTAAAATATAAACTTTAAATGTAACTGCTATTAAATCTTAAATAGAAGACACACTTACCTATATTTCAACAGTGTTTCAAGCTTAGTACAGTGTGTGATAGTACTCCAATTCCATAATCTTCTCATTGTTCTTAAATTATATCGGTTTCCTGGTTGCCTCTAAAATTTTCTCTTTCTACACCCCGGTTGGCTAGTGTATCTATTATTCTTTTCAACAAAGACTTTGACGACGAGGCAGTGGAGTCGTAAATAAAGGTGTGCACAGAGTAATTTTTGGAAATGGAGTCGTAAATGAAGAGTAATTTTATAATAGTTAATTGATTTTTTAAATACTATAAAAATAAGTTTGGAATATTAATTATAAATATGATTTTATAATTTTTGAATATTTAATTTATAAATATTAATTAAAGTTTAGATGAAATTTGAAATTAAAGAAAGATAGTTTTGATTTGAATATTATGTTTAAATAAATATTAATTATAAAAAGATTTTAGATTAGATTTAAAGTAGAGAGAATTTTTGAATTTTTGAAAAGAATTTTTGAAATAAAGACAAGAGTGGTTGTCATTTTGGTAAGTAAATGGTAATTTTAAAATTGTTTATATTGAATTAAAATTATTAAAAAATATTTAAATTTCAAATGTTTAAGATATATACTCTCTAATTTTTTCCAAATTGAAAAATTTTCATCCAAATTTTTATCGTATGAAATCCGAATTCGAATTAGAATTTGTTACCTATGATTTAAACAATAAAAAAGCATAATCTTTACAAAAATTATACCACTCTATTTCAATTAAAACACCAAAACACATTTTTTAATTACCCTACACCTAATAACATAAATTATATATACATAGACATGAAATGAATTTATTTATACTAACAAAAATTAAATTCAATGGATTTTGAATTAACATTGAACCCCAAAAAAGCCAATGCTTAAAAACTCAATGAATTAACTGATTAAAAATATGAATTTATTAATTCCAACCAAAATTAAGTTCAATGGATTTTGAATTAACATTTAACCCAAAAAAAGGTCAATGCTTCAAAAACCCAAAGAATTAACCGATTAAAAATGTTATTGACAAAAAAATCATTCTCAAACATAAATCAAATTTTGAGGAAGTATTTGAAAGAAACCCAACACGAGATTAGTATTGCAAATTTAAAATAACCGTAAAGGTGGATAATATAATGATAACTTTACAATTGCAATGGCTGATCAGTACGCTAAGACGTGTGATTGAGAGAAATATTTCACACAGAGAGAGGCACCAACGATCAACACCGCACAAAATATCTTCAAAACTTATATACAGTAAAATAATGGAGCCTTTACATGTTCTTGCTTTTCTACGTCGGAGAGAGTCATCTCTTTATATCGATGTCGTTAATTTTATTAATATTATTTTTTTTTCCAAACCATTGAAAAATATTAAAAAGCTCAATATCATACATCATAAAGTGTCTGAGGGTTTTATATTGATTATATAAATACAATAGATTTCTCGTAAAACAATTTACGAGTTAATGAAATAATTTAACCATAGACCAATTTAAAAACCTAATTAGTTGGAGAGATTTTTTATATTCATCTATGCTTAAAAACCATTTTGAGACTATAAACTGATTCTAAGTAGAGAACCTTGTTAATGATTGTGTTTAAGATAATTAAACTTTAACAACACCCGACAAAATGTTCTAAATTTGTACCTAGAGGTTTCTTTTGTTTTCTCTTATTTTTTGATGAACAAGGTTTCCGTCGGGACGGAAGGGTTTGCATTAACAAAATAAAGAATCTAAATAATAGAAATAAAGTATTTACAACAAAGAAAATGAATGACAAAAAGAAATAAAATAAGAACGGAGATAAAATCATATTTGAGTTTGCATTAACAAAGAAAGAATGTATATAATATAAATAAAATGTTTAGAACCAAGTAAATTGTAGACGGAAAAAAATAAAATAAGAATTAAGATAAAATCAGATTTAATAAAAGTAGTGAGTTAGTCAAAACCTAGGCTTAATGACCTTAAATTTTGTAGAGCATAAGTTGCAACAATTTGGAGAAATAAAGAGAAATTGGTGTTATAAAATATATGATAAAGAAAAAAATATCCATAGCAACAAAGTTGTATATAAAAGTTTGATTTGTTTATGATGAAAATTACAACCAAAATCTTGAAAATAAGACTTTTACCAAAGTTTTTGACCTTTGTGAACACAAAATTACTACAATGTAAAATTAAATCATATACAATAGCTTGGAAAAAAAAACAAGGATGACAATTTATTGGAATCCTTCAAGCAAATGCAATTAACTACTACAATGTAAAATTAAATCATATACAATAGCTTGGATAAAAAGCAAGGATGACAATTTATTGAAATCCTTCAAGCAAATGCAATTATAGACAACTTGTTCTTTGCAAAAGGATAGTTGTTAGCATTGGTTTAAGGATAACTAGACCTTCGACCAACACTAAAATAGATTAGAAAAATACAAGATACCTCAGAAACTCCTTGAAAGTTAATGGAGTCACCCTAATTTGTCTCCCCAAGGTGAAATGCGGCTATTGTCACCATCAAGATTAGAGTCCAAATTTTTAAAGAAAATAAAACCAGAGGATAGAATGACAACTTAGAAATTTTATGGCTCGCCTCTCTTCATAGTTCTCTCTCCCTTGCCTTCATAGATTCAATTCCTATTTAAAATACTTGAAAACATTTTTGGGAAGTTTTGTTGTTTTATATTCTAATCTGAATTTGATTAGAAAGTGAGAGGAAGGGATCTTGTAAAGGCATAATAAAATGAATTAATTTACGAAACTTTATGTTTGATCCTGGTAAGTGGGACCCTTCTTTCCATTAGATGGGTTTGATAATTCCTTCCTTTTAAAGCATGAATGAGGAAACTTCGTAATCATATTCTTTGCCTCATGACAAATGCATAATATCTAATCTTAATTATAATAATATAATATAACATGTTACAAAAAAGTGCATTATAATCACATGTGAAACCATTCAAAAACATATACCACACTATCAAACTTCATTTGCATATGATATCAAGGTAAAAATCATATCATCTTCATGAAAATTAAACCCTTGTATCACCCAAAACACCTTGTTCCTCCATAATAATTGTAACCCATACATATTAGATGTGCCATCAAAATATGTTCATGGCCAACATAGGGTCATATGCATAACAAAAACCCATACTATAAATAAATCAAAACATCATAAACTATCCACAGATATATACAAGTAAAATGAAGTGCCCAAACAAAGTTGAAGTAGTAGCCTCATTTACCAATGTATATCAACCAGAAAGTAGTAGAAACTCAATAACATCCAAAAGTGTATAAAAATTGTACTACAAGCATCCATAATTTGTTATTTCTGCCTGTGGATGGAGCACTTTTTGCCTGTTTATCTTCCTCGAAACGGTGGGATGTGATAGAATGGGAAGAACCATGTAAAGAATCAAAGATAGTGACTTGGGATTTTTTCCTTTTATCACATGTGGAAGGTTGATGAATGGTTGCATGCTTGGAGGATTGACCAACTGGGTTGGAAAGTATAGTGGGTTGCTTGGAAACCTGGGCAACATATGAAAGACGTTGACTTGTAGGTGTAGAAGGTTGTGGTGCTGAGACATTTACTTTAGGAGGAAGCCGCAATGAAGCAGTAGGCCGACCTTGAACAAAGCGGTGTGTTGAAATTATGTTTTTTCAACCATCCTTTTCAGGAATAATGAGAGGCGTAGACAGATGTGGTGGCACAGGGATGGAAATTCTTGGTGTATGATTAATAGGGAGTTGTTAAGGTTGAGCCATAAGATGAGGGATACACTAGCCTAAAAGGTTAACTACACTGGTTTAAAGCAACTTCCTTAGCTCTTCTAAGTCTGCATCAAAATGAATTGACATTTTGGGCCTCCTCTCCCTCCTACTTCCCAAATTTCTATCTTTATTCTCTATTTAACTATATTTATGTTAAGGAAGCTGTTATTAAAAATGCATTCACAAAAGTTACTCATAGGTAGTAAATAATATGGAATTTTATCATTAAAAAAATCAGTAAAGCATATGATTTTTAAAGAAGACAAAATAACAACGGGGAATGAAATTTTGAGGGGAAGGGAGATGCATTGGTGGGTTGTTGAAAACAATTTGTGTGAAAACAAAAAGAATTCAAAAGACCGCTTTTTATTTGTCAAATAAACAATGGAGGGACAAACATATAAATAAAATTCTGAGATCAGACAAGTCTATAAGATAAATCATCTTTTGAAATTTACAGAGGAAGATTCAGGGTGATCTTTGTAGACATATAGGGTTTTTATAAAACAAAAGAAATTTTCTTTTGTTTTATAATGCCCGCATAGCCAATGTAAAAGGGAAAAGCAACTATGAGAAACATATGACATATTTATAAAGAGAGCTTCAGCCTAAATCACATGAGCTGAAGCTCTCCTTATAACTATGACAAATCACAGAAGTCTCAATTCTACAATATGACATATTTTCAACCTAAAACACAATTCAAGTGACGAATTAATTTAAAAATGAGGATCTATAATCAAAATTCACATGTAACTACCTCATTTGCTAGCGATCGAAACAACACTCATATATATGCATTTGGCGGAGGTGTAACATAGTTATATGTAATGTAAATTTGCTTCAATAACAGTAACGAGGGTTTTATTAAAAAAAATCTTATTGGATAGAGCAAACAAATCAAACACCTTGTGCATGGAAACAGTTGTGGTTTTCTCTTAAAACTAGGTTGTCTCAAAGCCTCCCATGGATGAAAAGATTAGGCTAGGTAATTAGCAAGTTAGGGTTTTCATAATTCAAATTTGTATAACGGGAACCTTTTAATGTTAACTACAGTTTAACAAATCAAACTGATAATTTCCATGATTAATTACCGTTGACAATGAAAATAATGTATGTCATATTAACAAGACATTTAACAACATATGGAGAATAATAAATTCATTCTTTAAAGGATTGGAAACTTTAAAACTTTGGATAATAAACCTTGAGGTACTTCCCACAAGCATGTGCTTAATTTAAAGATGAAACCGAGAATTTCATGCTCCATGTGCACAAGGAAATCCTCAAGGGAGGTGCACCAGTAATGCGTAAGGTTTCAAAACATAAGAAAATAAAAACAACCTACATGAATTTATTCTCGAACAGGTATAGAAAGGTAAGTTCTTTTAACGAGACGAGAGGAGCCCTTTTCTTTTGATTTACTTGATAATTATTGACAAATAGAAGTGTGTTTCAGATTGAAGACAACCACACCAAGGAACTGAAACTGAGAGTTGGGAACAGGAACAACGTGGGAGAACTAGTTAATAATAATTTTTTATTTGGAAATGCAAGAAGGCCATTTAAAAAAAAAAAATACAGGGTAATGTGATGAACTCAAGGAACAAAACTTAGGGGGAGCCATAACATTCAAATTTTAGTTGGTTTCTATAACTACCTAATCTCACATTTATTTTCTTTTACAAAGTCTTCTATAAACATGAGTTGACAGTTATGACTCAACATCCAAGTTACAGTTATAAAAGTAGGATCTACTAACCAAAAAAATATATATTAAAAGTTCTCATAGACACCCGATCACCTAAGTGTTAGACGAGAACCACTGGTGATCAACCCCTAAACTAAAACTTCTTTTTAACTAATCTCATAGCCCAACAAAACTTTTTTTAACTAAGCTCATAGCCCAACAACTTTCTGTTTTGGTTGTTCGGCCTTCAACTTCTTTCCCTGAACCAGCCACTACTGGTAGTGTCACTTTCACCTCTGGGACTATGATAATCCTCTTTTCCATAGACCAAGTTATTCTAGACCCTATGATAATCCTCTTTTCCATGGACCAAGTTATTCTAGACCCAGTTATTCCTGAGATTTGAATCTTGGCTTTTTTAATTTAGCCGAAAATTCAGTTCATAAATTGTCCAGAATTAATAAAAACAACTGCGGAAAGAATTAATCTTGTTCTCTTCTTCCTGGACAGTTTCCAGCTTTGGTCTCCAGCATTGAACCCTGGATGTCACTAACTGCTCATACTGTTTCTTCAATTCCGGAGTGTTACAGAGCCCACGCTCATCATCCGCAGAATCCCGGCTCACTGCATCGCGCTGTTCATCCGTTTTAAGCCTTGTCTCCTCCATAACCTTTGTGATAAAGTCTGGGGATAGTCTAATCCGACGCCCTCCGTCCACGTTGCTGCTCTCTATCTCAAACGGCTGGCAGAGAGCAGACGCGCGTTCGACACTGCGCAAGGGACCTGATAATACACCACCAGTGGAAATGGGTGTAGACGGTGGTGATATGAAAGATGCAATCGAGAGGAAAGTTAGGTCGGACTCGAAGAACTGATGGGGCAGAAGGAAATACTTGTTTCCTACCTTCAGTTCATCCTCTTCAGAAAGCGCCGGAGTCTTCTGACCGATGTAGAAGGAGCAGACTAAATGTTGAGGGAATTCCTTCATGATTTGGCCGGCACTCACAGATTTCTGAAAAATCACGACATCACCGTCTGAAACAACGAGTTGGATGCTTTTCTTCTCCCGATCCAACGCCACGCGGGACGCATAGATGCCCATACCTCTTTTTTTTCAACAAATCACAGCATGTGGAAGGAAGGAGGACTTGAGAAATGGAGTGCTTCTATATAAAAGGCGTAATGCCGTGATTGACTTAGACTTGACGATGACTTTGACGTGATTGATTTTACAGGAATTTTGAATGAAAATTTTCGTCATAAATTGATGAACAGTCTCCTTTTCGATGAAGGAAGTGTGAAAAAGACTTGATTCTCTTTCAAAAAGGAGAATGACCAAGAAAAAACAGTATTCCAGTACCAACCCGGAGAGTTTTTCTTCATGTGATTTTGTTTTTAATAATAGGAAATTGTTAAAGTGTAATTTTAATTACTTAGGATTATATTTGAATATTTGAATGGGATTTTAAAATTATATGATTTGAAAATTTTATTTTTTTTCATCAGATTTATTTTTTATTTGTATGATATTTGAGGTTCTGTATGTGGTTTGAGTAGCTGAAATCAAAGGGTATTTAAGTAGTTAAAATCACTTAGGTTATACTAGTATTTAGTTTACTGGATTTTTCAGCATGTCGCTTTTCTTTGGTAAAGTTTGATCTTGTGTCACCTTGCTCATGAAACTCATCCTCAAGGCCTTGCTGATAAAGCCCATCCTCAACGGGTTATTTAAAAAGGATTTTAAGATTTTTGTTTTCACTTGTTAATTCTACTTCAAATTTAATGAGAGCTGGAAATAGTAATTTTAATGCGTTGAATTTACATAATTGGATTATTTTATGAGTTTTTAATATATTTTTATATTAAGATATAATTAAATGTTATAATTTCATTAAAACCTATAATGAAAAGTTCGTGGAAATAAAGTCTCACCGAACTAGATGTCTTGGGTTCAAATCTTGTGCTATCCCTGGATCGGGTGAGAAGTTGGACATGATGAAGAATGTAGTCCCTACCAAGCTTACAAAAAAGACTATAATAAAAAAGTTTAAAAAAATCTTATTAAACTAATTTCAATAATATTAAATTTTTTGTTTTTATTTTTGGAAACTATTAAAAATAATTTTGAATTTAATGAATGAGCAATTTTTATCTAAATCATAGATTTTTGAAATATTTTGGAATTTAATGAATTTTAAAATATTTTCGAAATTTGCAATAAGATTAAGTGTTTTAAAATCTGCAATCAAATTGAACTTAATCTTATTTTTTGGCAAATATCAATAACTTTATTTTTGCCCTTTGATTTTTAATATTTCAATATTTATGTATTTCAAATATTCAACAATATAGAATATTAAAAAAAAAAATTAATAAATTTTAAATATTTTCAAAATCTACAATCAAATTCAATTTAAATAATCTTTATTTTTTAAATATTTAAAATTTAATTTTTCTTTTACTATTTAATATTTTTTATTTTTATACTTTATATTTAATACCAATATGGATTAACTGAATTTTAAAACAAAATGTTAAAAATAGAGTCCTAAATATTTGAAAAAATCCCAGAAATACTGAATTTTTAAAACAAAAATGCAAAAACTAGGTTTTATATATTTGAAAAAAATCAAAATTAAAGAAAGTTGAACTTGATTGTGGAAATATTCGAGTGCTATATTTCAAAAATTTGCAATCTGGATAAAGATTGCTAACTAAATATTAAAACCGGAAGGAAAAAGTAAGAATTGAGAAGAGCTGATTCTAAAAAGTAGGGCCAAATGAAATAGTGACAAGTAGTTGTTGCCACGTTTCATTTATGGCGACGTTTCACCGTCATCTCCGAAAAATTAGTGAGAGCCCACATCTGCCAACACAAGTTTCAAACCTTGTTTTTACGAAATCCACACAGCGTCAAACCTTGTTTTTACGAAATGCAGCAAAAAGGTGAGTCAATTGTGCCCACTTTATTGTGCCCACTTTATGACCGTTGGCGTGACCTTAGTGCTCCCGTTTCGAAGTTTGAATTCAGATTCAAATAATGTTTGCTCACAATGTGAATATTTGCTTGACCGAAACTTTGAACGTCTTTATCTGAAACTTTGAATAAACAAAGTACGCCGAGCTGAATGATGAATGATGATGAATTCCATTAAGTCTCTCCGTGGGTTCTCCCGAAGATGCCTCAATTCAACATCTGTCGCAAATCCGTCAATCGTTGAAAGACCAAAACAAATCTGTCGTGCATTAGGATTAACAGAGTCACGAGAATCTTATCGGCTTATTATAAGTGCGTCATGAGTGTGTTACAAGGATTATTATAACAGTAAAACAGCGCACTTTCCGGCGAAATGCCTACGAGATAACCCATACAAAACCTCGAAAAATAAGTAAAATAAATCAAAGAGAAGGGTCTCCGTGTTTGGAATTGATTTGCAAGTAAAACAGCTATGTTTAATTTTTGGGGTTTTATCATAAGGTTTTAGGATATGCAAGTAATGAAACCAAAATTCATTACCAATTTTAACTTCTAAAATTTTAGTGTTTGGAATCTATTTACAAGTAAAAAAACTGTCACAACTCTTATTACCTGGTAAATAAAAAAAAATTGATTAATATTTACATTAGCCGGCACGGTGTAAATATCATGCCACATAATATGGTAAATGTTTGGTCGATTCAGCTTTATGTTTATCCCTTGATTTGGCATGCGGAGGTTAAGTACCAAGTTAAACTTGGCGGTACACCGATTGTTTGATTTTTCCCAAAAGTATTAATGTCAACTGCCCGAGGGCATGACAGGTGGATTTCCCTCGAGGTCTACTTACTCCTTCTGCGCTGGCGATTTCCGGGAACTGCTGTTGGCATTTAACTCTCCTCTAAGGAAATCGAACCTCAGGATTTTGGAAGAGATCGACGGTGTGAATTCAATCTTATCCATTGAATGATGGTAAGCGTTTTTCGTTTTACAAGGCTCCATCCATAGGGTTCAGACTTCATTTGTTGCACGCTTGCCTCCAGAGAGTTCTCTCGGCCATGGTTCTGTTGTAATTCCTCCGCAGATGAACTGCTACCGAGCTCTGCTTGCCCCTGCTGTTCGAGGGTGAACTGATACTAAAACTTGTTCTTGCCGCCTGTTCAAGGTGAGTTATACAGAGGTATATTATATTTTGTTGTTTGCCTCTTTTTTTTTTTTGACAGCGAGCTAATGCAGAGATTTATTTATCTATTCCTTTCGTTCAGAGGTAAACTGATACAGAGGATTATTTGTTTACTTCTTCCGTTCAGAGGTAAGCTGATACAGAGGTTTATTTATTCGTCCATTCCGCCCGATTTCGAGTCTAGGGTTTCGATGTCAACATAGGTAACATTATTCTTTTGTTCTCTTATGAATTTCTGAGATGAGTTTATAGTAACCAGGAAGAGACTAACTAGTTTTCCTGTGCATTGGCAGGTTTGGAATCATTCGACGCCGCAGGTGAAAAGGTAGCTGTCTGAGTTCTTATATAACAACCACCCAGGTGAGTCCAACGACCCTTATGTCACCCGGCCAATGATTAACAGGATGTCGGTTCCACGACATGTCGATTCCACGACTTAACCCTATTTGTTTTATTGACAAGTTTTTATGATAGTATTCGCATATTGCCATATTTGATTCTCGGCTGAGAGAGTCATCTATAAGCTTTCCTTATTGAGGTTTCTATCCTCGTAGAGCTCGGATGTTTGGATTACTGTGTAATTTTTGTTTATTTACAGACTCCTGTACAGTGAATTGCAATTGAATGTATTATAACTCAATACTGGCTAATTGAACAGTTTAACTGGCCGAGTATTTATGAGTAATTGAACAGTTTAACTGGCCGAATATTTATGAGTATGATGGTATGTTTTGTTATAGGGCTTTGTCATATCTCCCCGACCGGGTTCTAACCCGTTTTCACGTTCTTGTATAAAGTATTTTTGTTAATAAAAGTTTGGTTGATATTTCCTTTTGAGCTCTTGATTTTCACTGCAAATGAATAAATCCCGAGCCCGAGTCTTGAATCCTTAGGAAAGTTCTATGGATTCGCCCTTATGGGTCTCGGCATAGAGGTAGCTCTTTTGTTTAAAATCTTTCATTCAATTAGTTGCACGACTATTCTTTGTTAACAAACTTGTGCGCATTTGCTTTGGGCGGTGTTTATATATATATCATATTGCACAGAATTAAGGCATATGAGAATAGTTCTTGTTTAAAAGGTTTTTCATTATTGGGATTTCTTTCACTCGGCATTCGAGTATCTGTCATGACTGTACACATTAATTGATTTTGTCTTCTTTCAGTATTACAAGTCGCCTTTCAGGTTTTAAATGTTCTATCTAATACTTATGAAAGATGTCTTGTGTATGCATGCGTCGAATAATGATTATATCCAGGTTCTTGCAATATATCCTTGAATTTCCTGTTAGCATTTATTTAACTGGAAGAAATTTTACTATAGTTTTCTTTTCCTGTCGTACCTGGTTGCGTAGATTTTTACCCTATTCCTTCTCTATCACCGGTCTCTCAAACTATTTACCTTATCTCTACAAGGGTTTATAATATTATTTTTATTCTTTTTACAATTTACTATGACCCATTTCACTGTGGTCACCTCCTTATAAATATTTTCTCCTCTTCAGATATCGCTTACAGCCTTCCAGGTTTCCCCCCTAATCATTGAGGAGTTACCTGAGGCTAGCGGACACCGGTAATTACCCTAGGTTTAATTGGGGTTTCACCATTATTAATTCTGAACAAGACTCTCCACTGTTTCTCATACAGGCTACTGCTAAGTATTTTTCTTTTCTTTAACAACAGTTTATTTAGATACCTAGTACCACTACTGTGGTGCTTCTTAATCATACAAACTTTTATGAACAAGATGGAATCCACAGTCATACTTACCTGTGTTTCCACTTTCACGGTTTTCGCACCTCTTTCAGGTTTGGGAAAAATGCTTTCTGCTTGTCTATCCTCCCGTCCACGAGACTTATTAATAGAGTCAAGTCTCCCCCCAAGCATATTTTCCATATTTGCCAGATGTAATGACCAAACAGTTTATGTGAATAAATTTGCTGATTTACCGTTATAGGTAAATACAGAACAGAGATTATTATTTTCTTAAAAAAATGATGAAAATATTATTAATTCAAAGATTGAGTATGGATTGAATAATACATATAATAACTTTTATGAGAAAAGTTATTTTCTTTTCTTGCTTAAATAAAAGAAACAGTTGCCAGCATATAACGGGAAACCCTAACTGCTTTTCCTCTCCCATAGAAAAAAGGGAAAGAGGAAAAGGCCCGGGCTATTGAAGAACAGACGGGGAAAAAGGAATAAGGCGCTGAAGCAGAAAAGGGGAGTGCTACTTCTGGTGAGGACCCGATAGCACAGGCACAAGTGTGCTTTATGTTGCTGAAGGTTGTGGCTGGCAAGTGAGCTTGGGGAAGAGATTCAGTCTGGTTGACTGATCTCGTGGCTGGGAGGATAACAAGCATTAGACAATCTTCTCCACTCTGGAGAAGTGCAGAATATTGAGAACGGGGCATTACAGGTAAGTACAAATATGACTTCAGTATTTTCTGAGAAATTTTTATAAATCCTTAAAGGATATTATCAAACTGCAATTTAAGAAACAACACATTGAAGAAGTTAAACTAGTAATAGTCACTTCAACTGTTCTGCCTATTAGAACCAAAGAATTGTTAAATTAAATCTTCATTCAGTATCAGAGTCTTTTGACAAACCAAACAAATGATAATGGAGAAAAACAGTAAATTATTATATGCAAGAATAAGAAAGAAGCTGTTTATTTCATAACTGTAGTCGCATAGACAAACCCAGAAAGTAATAACAGACATTCTGGGTAAACAATAAGAATATCAATCAGAATAGAGGACATCAGTATGTGAACGAATTGCATTACAGTTATAAAAACTCTCAAAAGGGTTATTAGAAAACTATAATACTTTCATTTCTATTACAGTGAATGCTAGGCGACTGTTGCATTAAAATATATAAACCAGCGACTGAAGAATTCATGTAGAAACCTTGAGAAGGGGCTTTAAAGAACTTATACAATAAAACAAGAGAGCGTACACTGTAGAACAGTTCACAAACTGTACTTTGTCCAAGATAACCGACAATGAAAAGAACATTACGTAAACATCATGAATAGACTTTCTGTGTAGGAAAGGATTCATAGTATATATTAGATGATACGACCTACGGTGGAACCCAAGAATAAAACTGTTACACCGATATGTAAGAAATAACCTGAACCTTCAGACTATATATGTATGCTCTATTATAAGGAAATGCCATTAAAATGCCGAATACAGAGAGAATAACATAAGGATTGCAACCAATATGTCAAATGCAGAGTGAATATCATTGTCGACCATTCTGTGTATATAGATGCAACAAAGAAAATCGATAGTTCGTGCAAGAACAAAACCCGCATTCGAAGGATAACGGGGTATGCAACAAATGGAATCAAAATATATAAAAGGCGGTGAAAATACAGCCGGTTTAATACTCAGTCAAACCTTGGCCGAAGCTTGGTAAAACTGGCAAGGTAAGCTTCAGAGAAGCGTAAACATATCAAAATCTGAATAACCCAGAACTAAATAAACGCTTGAGCTTGAATATTAACAGTACTGAATAATTACATAATTAATCAATGCGCCGACCTGTGTAAATACATTTTAAGAACGCATTCCAGTTGAGTAATGAAACTCGGTAATACAACTAGCGAATCTCCTCGAATAGTTCCGAGAGGAAATGAATAGCTATAAGAAATACATATAAAACTTTAACTATTAAGAATGGACTGTAAACAGAATGCCATTCGGCATCATTGATGAAACGCTCCAGGGTAGAATCTAGGACTTCGTTCTACAAAGGTTCCTGTCCGAGAACCACATCCGCTCATGCCATAAACAGAGAACGATAATATTCCTCGCAGGAAGAAATCAACATTAAGAACGACTCTGGTCCTTGGTGGAGTCAACAAATTCCTAATGGGTATTGTGGGACTTACTTGTTAGTTGCGCTCATTGTAGTAATGACCCTGTAGTTCCCTTGCCACCGCGGATTCCTTCATCTTGTTCTAAGACATGATGAAAATGAGAAATCAATTTGTGCACATTTACTAAATACAATAAAAACAAATCGCACCAGAAATATCAGTGAGGAAAAGGGTTTTACCTGAGAGCCAAATGAAAGTCCCAGAGCGAAAGACTGAAGCGGCATCGCCTTCTACAGAACCGGTAACTATGAACTCAGCAAAGAAAGTTGGAAGCTGTATCGAATAAAGCCAAAGGACCCACGCCATGGTTTACAGTGGTATGGGTGGCGTCGCTGGAGGAACCTACATCCTGGAGAACGCGGATCTGCGACCCAAACACTCAAAAATGAATTGCTCAAACCCTAAGTACCTCTTTTACAGTGGCAAGTCAACCAACACCGTTCGATCTCCAGGGTAAATCCACATCATTCATTCATTGTGGTAATCTCGAGGAGACTGCGGGTATGGCTGTAGCATTTACTCCAGCCAGCTACCTCTCAAAAAAAATCAACGATCGAATCAAGGATATAACCGAGGTAGACTAGCTGTCCACCGCTCGAACCTTTAAATTTAAAGCTATCAGATTTATAAAGTGTGCTGTCAGCATAATATACGAATATAATTAAGTTTGTATGCCGAGGGTGGTGGCAGAATAAATATCAAGCCATGTTATGTTCCCGCCAAGGTAAGGATCAGGATTAAACCATAATAACCCTTACCTCTGACGAATAAATTAATCACCTTGGAATGTAAAAGGTAGGTAATGAGCATGTAGTTTTGGGTAAATAATTTTTTTTTTTATGAGAGTATTAATTACTTGGTTAGAGGGTTGTGACATATGGTATTAGAGCCCAGTTACAGCAGTGAGGCCTCTGGGTAAGACAACAATGACAAATAAGGACACTGTATTAAATAAATAAACAAATAGTCATTCTCATGATTATCCTTGAATGTTTTTTTTTTTTTTTTTTTTTTCTGTTGTTATGATGAAGCACACGATCAGGGTTCTGAGGATGGTGACATGAGGAGGGCTGATAATACACCACGACGACCTGTAATGGGGCAGGGCGTGCATGGCCCAGAAAATAATCCAGAACTGTGGGTACAACTTGGAGAAGAATCCAGAATCACAAATCAAGTAATTCTGGAGACAGTACAGGAGCTGAAGAACGAGATGGCTCGACTGCGAGAAGATAATTCCCGATTAACGATGGAACAAGAAAAAATTTTGAAAAGTTTGTCTGACAGACAAAATCAACCACCAGTTAATCCTAGTGCAGAACAACAAAGAATGTCTGAAGAGCAGAACCATCATATACCCCCCGAAGGATCAGAAGAGCAGGAGGAACGCTCCGATAATGCATTTGAACAACAAACCTCGAAAAGACAAAGGGTAGAACTACAAGGGGAATTCCGCAAGATTAAACCACCACATTTTGACGGAGAACAAGAAGAAGCAGCTGAAGCATGGTTAATCAATATGAACAAGTATTTTCAGCTTTATGAATATGACCACAATATTAAAGCACGACTGGCTATCTTTCAATTACAGGGAAAGGCCACCTTATGGTGGGAGGAGGTGAAGATTATAAAAGGAGTTACTGAGCAGACCATTACATGGGACAATTTTCAAAGGTTCTTTAAAGAGAGGTATTTAACTGAGCGCTTCTATGATGAAAAGGCGAGAGAATTCCATGATCTACGTTTGGGGCAGCAGACTATGGATGAATTCATCACCCGTTTTACTTCCTTACTCCGCTACGTACCATATATAAGGGACGAAAAAGCAAAAGTACAGCGATTCGTTAGCAGTTTACCACCATATATGCGAGAGAGGATTGAATTCGACAATCCAAAATCGATGGATGAGGTAATCCGTAAGGCTAGAATCTGTTATCAACAAAGTAAGCAAAAAGGGGAAATTGCTAGCAGGAAATGGAATGAGAAGAAGGGTTTTAAGGCAGTTGGAAACAATAAAGGAAATCGCAGCAATGGAAATAAGGGAAATGGCAAAGGAGCAAACAACAGATTTGCATCAAGAACTACATCTAAGTTTAGAACTACAAATGAGTCCAAAGTCAGCGAACAGCAACCCAGATTGGACAGTGAAGGGACAGCAAGGCCCCCGGTGCAGTGCTGGGGTTGTGGGGGACCCCATTACATTAAGAATTGCCCACAGCGAAAAGGGACTGAATAGTTATCCCAAATTCATGAAGCGTCAACAGTTGGCGAGGTTGGTCGTAGTGTACCCAGAATTAATGCGGCTTTGGAAGATCGACAGGCGGAATATCAACAAACCATGGTCGAATTCGAAGGTAAAATCTCAAACCTTATCATATCTGTTTTAATTGACCCCGGGGCTACACTAAGCTATGTGAGCCCAAAGGTAGTGGAACGTTGTAATTTACAATCTGTTAAATTTAAAAACCCATGGCTAGTGCAATTAGCTATCGGAGCCAAGCGACGGGTAACATCCAAGGTCAACGATTGCTCTTTTACTATAGCAGATCAGCCAGTAACAGCTGACTTGAACGTGCTTCCTCTTGGCTCCTATGATATCCTAATCAGTATGGACTGGTTGGAAAAACACTGGTCATTAGTTGATTGTAAAACCAAAATTATTTACTATAGAGATCAACAAGGAAATAGAAAATAAATGCAGGGGATTAAACAACTAGTGCAGGTTCGACCGATAACCGCAAACCAACTGATAAAATGTATACGAAAAGGGTGTCAGGTTTACGCCATCCAAGTGGGATATGCGAACTCCAAGGATAAATCAGCCTCTTTGAACAATATTCCTATAATATGAGAATTTACAGATGTATTTCCGAAAGAAATTCCTGGACTACCGCCAAGAAGAAACATAGATTTTACCATTGAGTTGGTACCAGGGGCCGCACCAGTATCACGAGCACCCTACAGGATGAGTGTACCCGAATTGACAGAATTAAAAATGCAGTTGCAAGAGTTACTAGATAAGGATTACATTCGTCCTAGCGTGTCTCCATGGGGAGCCCCAGTATTATTTGTCAAGAAAAAGGACGGCACCCTCCGGATGTGCATCGATTATAGACAGTTGAATAATTTGACCATCAAAAATAAATATCCTTTACCACGGATCGATGAATTGTTCGATCAAGTGAAGGGTGCGACGGTGTTCTCTAAGATCGACTTATGATCAGGCTACCATCAAATCCGAATTAAAGAAGAAGATATCGCTAAAACAAATTTTAGAACAAGGTATGGACACTATGAATTTGTGGTCTTGCCGTTCGGGCTAACCAACGCCCCTGCAACCTTCATGTGTTTAATGAACAACATTTTCCATCCATATTTGGATTAATTCGTGCCGATATTTATTGATGACATATTAATATATTCACGCACCATCGAAGAACATTATGAACATCTCAGAATGGTATTACAGACCCTTAGAGAGCATCATTTATACGCTAAGTTTAGTAAGTGTGACTTCTTTAAAGAAGAAATCCCGTATTTGGGTCACGTGATCACAAAGGATGGAATTGCAATGGACCCGGAAAAGATAAAGGCCATAATGGAATGGCCTGTACCAAAAGATGTAGCGGACGTCCGATCTTTCATGGGATTAGCTGGGTATTATAGGAGATTCATGGAAGGTTTCTCTAAAGTGGCTTTTCCCATTACCTCATTACAGAAAAAGGGAAAGGCATTTCATTGGACCCCAAGCTGCCAGAAAAGTTTCGAGCAATTGAAACATCTGCTCACCACAGCACCTATTCTGAGTATAGCTAATCCTAATAAGGATTATGTGGTATGTACAGATGCAAGTAAAGAAGGATTAGGGGGGTTCTTGATGCAAGAAGGCAGAGTAATTGCTTACGAGTCTCGAAAATTAAAAGAACATGAGCAGAAATATTCTTCTTATGACTTGGAGTTGGCTGCTGTCATACATTCCCTAAAGATGTGGCGGCATTACCTTATGGGCAGGAAATTTTTGCTGCTCACCGACCACCATAGTTTGACCAACTATTTTAGCCAGCCTACTTTAAACGCTAGGCAGGCGCGGTGGGTGGACTTTTTAAGCGGCTTTGACTTCGATATAAAACATTTGCAGGGGAAAGAAAATAGAGTAGCAGACACTTTGAGCCAGAAAATACAAAATTTGTATGAAATTTCTATTAGTGAATGGAAAAGTCCCTTTTTGGAAATAATAAAGGAAATTGCAGACCAAGATACTGAGTATCAACAGCTAAAACTGCAAATACAACAATCTACTAGAGAGGACAGCCAACAAGAATATGAATTAGATAATGCTGGATTAATCTATTTCAAGCAAAGGTTATATGTGCCCAATCAAAGTAGAATTAAAAATCTGATTATGGACGAATTTCATGTCACCCATTACGCGGGTCACCCGGGTTATCAAAATATGATAACTGCAATCCGGAAAGAATATTTCTGGCCAGGAATGAAGAAAAGCATTGTCGAGTAATTAGCACGGTGCTTAGAATGTCAGCAGATTAAAGCGGAGCATCAGCACCCAGCAGGATTGCTACAACCATTACCTATCCCAGAATGGAAATGGGAAATCATCTCCATGGATTTTATTACGGGGTTACCTAGAACAAAGAAAAACAATGACTCCATTATGGTGGTGGTAGACAAATTAAGTAAGGCTGCACATTTCATACCTGTACAATCTACATATAAAGCTGCACAAATCGCTCATATTTTTATGCAGAATGTGTTCAGATTACATGGACTTACAAAAACAATAATTTCCGATCGTTGATGTCAAGTTCACATCAGCTTTTTGGAAAACACTGTTTGCTGATTTAGGAACTCAGTTGAATTTCAGTACAGCATACCATCCTCAAACTGATGGACAGACGGAACGGGTGAACCAAGTGGTAGAGGACATGTTAAGGGCTTATGTCATGCAACAACCCACACGGTGGGAAGAATATTTACATCTGGTGGAATTCGCGTATAACAATGGGTATCATACCTCAACGCAAATGAGCCCAATTGAGGTTATGTATGGCCGAAAATTCCGTACACCCTCCAGCTGGGGAGGGCCTGAAGATAGACTAAGTTTGGGGCCTGAAATGCTTCTGGAAATGGAAGACATGGTAAAGAAGGTGCGTGTTAATTTGAAAGCTGCTCAAGATAGACAAAAGAATTTCGCCGATCGAAAAAGAAGATTTAAAGAGTACCAAGTTGGGGACCATGTGTATATCCGAATTCAGGCCAAAAGAAGTACTTTACAGTGGAGTGGGTGCGCTAAATTGGTGCCCCGATATTGTGGAGCCTTCCAAGTTTTAGCAAGGATTGGACCGGTGGCTTACCAACTGGCCTTGCCAAGTCACATCCGAGTCCACAATGTGTTTCATGTTTCAGTACTAAAGAAATATGTGTATGACCCTAAGCATGTAATCCGATGGCAGGATATACAGGTGGGGTTATTGTTACAATAAAAATTCAGCAAGAATTCCATTTGAAAGAAAACTAATTAAAGGAATTGTGTATTGCAGGTCGAACCGGAAGGAGAGGTTCTCGTCGAACCGCTGATCATTCTCGACCGGAGAGAAGTGCAGCTGCGGAAACGAGTTATTGCCCAAGTTAAGGTACAATGACGACATTTTGGGGCCGAGGAGGCCACTTGGGAAGATGAAGAATTAATGAAGAGAACCTATCCAGATCTCTTCATGACTGTAAGACACCGAGACGGTGTCCAATCTCAGGGGGAGGAGATGTAATGACCAAACAGTTTAATGGAATAAATTTGCTAATTTACCGTTATAGGTAAATACGGAACAGAGATTATTATTTTCTTAAAAAAATGATGAAAATATTATTAATTCAAAGATTGAGTATGGATTGAATAATACATATAATAACTTTTATGAGAAAAGTTATTTTCTTTTCTTGCTTAAATAAAAGAAACAGTTGCCAGCAAATAAGGGGAAACCCTAACTGCTTTTCCTCTCCCATAGAAAAAAGGGAAAGAGGAAAAGGCTCGGGCCGTTGAAGAACAGACGGGGAAAAAGGAATAAGGCGCTGAAGCGGAAAAGGGGAGTGCTACGTTTGGTGAGGACCAGATAGCACAGGCACAAGTGTGCTTTATGTTGCTGAAGGTTGTGGCCGGCAAGTGAGCTTGGGGGAGAGATTCAGTCTGGTTGACTGATCTCGTGGCTGGGAGGATAATAAGCATTAGACAATCTTCTCCATTATGGAGAAGTGCATAATATTGAGAACGGGGCATTACAGGTAAGTACAAATATGACTTCAGTATTTTCTGTGAAATTTCTATAAATCCTTAAAGGATATTATCAAACTGCAATTTAAGAAACAACACATTGAAGAAGTTAAACTAGTAATAGTGACTTCAACTGTTCTGCCTATTAGAACCAGAGAACTGTTAAATTAAATCTTCATTCAGTATCAGAGTCTTTTGACAAACCAAACAAATGATAATGGAGAAAAACAGTAAATTATTATATGCAAGAATAGGAAAGAAGTTGTTTATTTCATAACTGTAGTCGCATAGACAAACCCAGAAAGTAATAACAGACATTCTGGGTAAACAATAAGAATATCAATCAGAATAGAGGACATCAGTATGTGAACGAATTGCATTACAGTTATAAAAACTATCAGAAGGGTTATTAGAAAACTATAATACTTTCATTTCTATTACAGTGAATGCTAGGTGACTGTTGCATTAAAATATATAAACCAGCGACTGAAGAATTCATGTAGAAACCTTGAGAAGGGGGTTTAAATAACTTATACAATAAAACAAGAGAGCGTACACTGTAGAACAATTCACAAACTGTACTTTGTCCAAGATAACCGACAATGAAAAGAACATTACGTAAACCTCATGAATAGAATTTCTGTGTAGGAAAGGATTCACAGTATATATTAGATGATACGACCTACGATGGAACCCAAGAATAAAACCGTTACACCGATATGTAAGAAATAACCCAACCTTCAGACTATATATGTATGCTCTATTATAAGGAAATGCCATTAAAATGCCGAATACAAAGAGAATAACATAAGGATTGCAACCAATATGTCAACTGCAGAGTGAATATCATTGTCGACCATTCTGTATATATATATGCAACGAAGAAAATCGATAGTTCGTGCAAGAACAAAACCCGCATTCGAAGGATAACAGGATATGCAACAAATGGAATCAAAATATATAAAAGGAAGTGAAAATACAACTAGTTTAATACTCAGTCAAACCTTGGCCGAAGCTTGGTAAAACTGGCAAGGTAAGCTTCAGAGAAGCGTAAACATATCAAAATCCGAATAACCCAGAACTAAATAAACGCCTGAGCTTGAATATTAACAATACTGAATAATTACATAATCAATCAATGCGCCGACCTGTGTAAATACATTTTGAGAACGCATTCCAGTTGAGTAATGAAACTCGGTAATACAACTAGCGAATCTCCTCGAATAGTTCCGAGAGGAAATGAATAGCTATAAGAAATACATATAAAACTTTAACTATTAAGAATGGACTGTAAACAGAATGCCATTCGGCATCATTGATGAAACCCTCCAGGGTAGAATCTAGGACTTCGTTCTACAAAGGTTCCCTGTCTGAGAACCACATCCGCTCATGCCATAAACAGAGAACGATAATATTCCTGGCAGGAAGAAATCAACATTAAGAACGACTCTGGTCCTTGGTGGAGTCAACAAATTCCTAATGGGTATTGTGGGACTTACCTGTTAGTTGCGCTCATTGTAGTAATGACCCTGTAGTTCCCTTGCCGCCGCAGATTCCTTCATCCTGTTCGAAGACATGATGCAAACGAGAAATCAATCTGTGCACATTTACTAAATACAATAAAAACAAATCGCACCAGAAATATCAGTGAGGAAAAGGGTTTTACCTGAGAGCCGAATGAAAGTCCCAGAGCGAAAGACTGAAGCGACATCGCCTTCTATAGAACCAGTAACTATGAACTCAACAAAGAAAGTTGGAAGTTGTATCGGCTCAAACCAAAGGACCCACACCATGGTTTACAGTGGTATGGGTGGCGTCGCTGGAGGAACCTACATCTTGGAGGACACGGCTCTGCGACCCAAACACTCAAAAATGAATTGCTCAAACCCTAAGTACCTCTTTTACAGTGGCAAGTCAACCAACACCGTTCGATCTCCAGGGTAAATCCACATCGTTCATTCATTGTGGTAATCCCGAGGAGACTACGGGTATGGCTGTAGCATTTACTCCAGCCAGCTACCTCTAAAAAAAAATCAACGATCGAATCAAGGATATAACATATGTAGACCAGCTTTCCACCGCTCGAACCTTTAGCTTTAAAACTATCAGATTTATGAAGTGTGCTGTCAGCATAATATACGAATATAATTAAGTTTGTATGCCGAGGGTGGTGGCGGAATAAATATCAAGCCATGTTACGTTCCCGCCAAGGTAAGGATCAGGATTAAACCATAATAACCCTTACCTTTGACGAATAAATTAATCACCTTGGAATGTAAAAGGTAGGTAATGAGCGTGTAGTTTTGAGTAAATAAATTTTTTTTTTATGAGAGTATTAATTACTTGGTTAGAGGGTTGTGACACCAGAGCACTGTCTTCAGCAAATTTTAGTGCACACCCTGTGCCATGTTATCTGATCCCTACCACCCTGTGCCATGTTATCTGATCCCTACCAGACTTAACATGTTTTCTTTTCTTTCTTCGTCTGTTACTCTAACAGAAATTTTAGTGCACACCCTGTGCCATGTTATCTGATCCCTACCACCCTGTGCCATGTTATCTGATCCCTACCAGACTTGACATGTTTTCTTTTCTTTCTTCGTCTGTTCCTCTAACAGCCTGGTTCCTCCTTCCCATATTTTCTAAGGAAGGAATAAAACAGTTAGGGTTTTTCTTCTCTTGTTGACAACTGTTTTCTTTTTTAAAACATTGTCAAAAAAAATAATAACTTCCTTACGCGAAGTTACCAATGTAATTTTTAATTCATGCTCAAATTTTGCATTAATAACATTTCCAATTCATTACACAAAATAAACAATAATCCTTGTCTAAATGTTTTTACCTCTAAAAGTAATAGCAGAAGAATTATTTTATGAATTACAGGGTCATTACAAAAACCCTTATGAACGGAACAAGAAAATCACAATCAAATTACTCATATAATTCTAAAAAAAAATTTCTTCCAATAATGTTTCTACTCATATAATTCTAAAAAAGAAATTTTTTTCCAATAATGTTTGCAAAGCGTTGAAGGGAGTTCCACTTTCTAAGTCTTAAACACGAAACACGGAACGCAGTGTCTTTGAAAACCTTATGGAATACTCAGTTTATTTTAGAAATTTGTTTTGATTAATATTTTATTTTGAGAATATTTTTAGAGTTATAAGTTTGAATTGTGTAATTGACAAATTTTATGATTTGAAAAATTTGTAATAAATTCAAAAACTTAATTTAAATCATAGTTATCAAATTCATCCATATTAGATAAACAAATATGGAAATTCAGAAATTTGATTCGTACATTGAATAATTTGATGAAAATTCGATTCAGTCCATGTAGTTTCACTTATATTTGGTTCGGGTAGATACGATTTTTAGTTTATTGCAGGGATTTATTAACTTATGTCCGAGAAAAGTAAGTGCGATGATCCCTAATCACAAAATAGATAGTTGCGGAATCACAAGTAGGAAATGGAAAGGTTGGCGGATTGAGAAAAATTCTGAGGTTTAAAATTAGTGTTGTTTCAAAGAGTTTAAAATGCTGAGAAAACAAGGCAATAAATAATTTGAACAAAATCTTCAAAATATAATGGCAGGGTCACATGTAAGAAATAGAAAGGTTGCCGGAGTGAGAAAATTTCTTAGTTTTAAGTTTTGTTGTCTCATATAGTTTAAAAGGTTGAGATAACAAGTAAAGAAATAATAGAAAATAGAACAAGGAAAGAAATAATTAATTGAAGAGTAATTTTATAATAATTAATTGATTTATTAAGGAATTTAGACTTCTGTGATCCATAACATTGTTTAGGGAATTTTTCGGCGAAATCACATAGATAATCTTTTGTCGACGCGTTTCGAACCAACCAGTGTGGTTCATCGTCAGGACAAGTTGAAGAATCCAATCCAGCTTGGCTTGTTAAATAGTATGTGCAGAGACTCCAACGGATATATTGCAAACAGCTAATTCTGACCTAATGACCCCAGTCAAACAATAATATTTTTGTTACAATTTTTTTTTTTTTTAATTATTCTTAGAAAATAGTTAAATTAGGTAAATTTTATAATTAAGGTATCCATTTTTTTAATTATACTAAGGTACTTGCTTATTAATAAAAAACTAATTCAAACTAAATTATTGTTATTGGTATACCATATATTTATTTAATAATAATTTTTATTTATCATTATAAAACTAATGGTCCAT
>APFE031432916.1:7508-21934 GCA_000404065.3 Pinus taeda | reverse complement strand
TTTCTTTTTTTTTTTTCCTACCCTACCCTACTTGAAAAACAAAATAGTTTTCAAGTATAAGAATACTTCCAATGGAGCCATGTGCACATTGAGGCTTGAAATACATGCTTTGACAGGTATCCGGATTTCAGAGACCAAATGATTTGACTTTGAAGGGATCAAACATAGCTAAGGAAGAGAGTACTGCTGCAACTTAGTGACTGTTTGGAACCATATCTCAATATAGCTCTGATATCCTTGGTCCTTTTTCTCATCTAGATCATTCTTCATGTCACCTTATACCATGACCTTTTCATCTTCCTCTTTTCGCTGATTTTATTCTTGAATACATGAAATATTTGATGGTAACCATGAGGGAACTTTCTCGATCTCTAATTTTGATGTCTTCTCTTCATCAAGTGTAGCCCATGGTCCTTTGATCTCCTCTTTTGAATATCCTTTTGCTGGATGTGGTCCTTCAATGCTGTCAATATTATCTCTGTTTTGCAATAATCTTCCTGAGCTATGGTGAATATCATTGAGCTCAAGAGGAGTTGTTTGGACATGTTGTGCCTTAGTATTGCAATCAATTTGAGCTATTCCAATGTGCGGGTTTGGGAATGGTGGTATGGGTAGTTGAGTGGGGGTGTATATTTGAGATGGATGTGGATGGGATTGTGGTTGGGCAGGTGGTGGAGGCCAAGGAGCGGGAGGAGAGTTGTACTGGGGCCTCCACCCCTGATGTGGTGCATTCCACTAAGGTTGTGGCTGAGCATAGGGGTGCAATGGATGAGTAGCTTGTTGAGTATGATATTGAGATGGATACGACCAAGGAGGGGGCGTGGACCAGGAAGGATGAGCAGGAGGACCCCAAGAAGGCATGGAAGTTTCTTGATAGGGGATGTAATAGGTCTGAGATGTCCCTTGCATTCCCTCCTGGTAAGTTTTGGGTCCATGTGGCCTCCTTTGGTTCATGAAATAGAGTGGTTCAGTGGCTCCTTTAGCCCTCTGATATGCAGCTTTGATTCTGGGTATGGAAGGGCACTGATCTGTAGGATGGTCTTTTTCACAGACAAAACACACTTCTATGGAGTGCAATGGACATTCATTCCTAGGACGCTTTCTAGTGCACTTGGGACAAAAGATGGCCAAAGCCCTCTTGGCTTCCTCTTACTTCCTTTGGATCTGCAAGGTATCCAGTTGCATGGCAAGAAACTGCCTCACCTCGCTCTTGAAACCATCCATCTGATTTGCAAATTCATTTTTGGATAAGGTACTGCTCCCAACATTTTTTTTTGTAGCCATTTGCTCCAGAGGAATGTTTTCTTCTTCTTCTCCCCTAGAGGTTCTTCAAATATATGTTGTTGTCCACCTAGGGGTTCTTCTTAATCACAGCCATCGAAGAAGAGAGAAGGTTGGTTGTGTGAAGCAGTGGGGGTGTTGTGCAAACATTTTTCTAAAATATCTCTACTCCTACAAGGCATGACAGGAAATCCTTTTGGTTGATTTTTTTTTTTTTTTTTTTTCTTGTACCTACAAAACTGAAATAGATTGAATTGCAACTAACTAAAATCTATCTTGTTGAAATGAAACTGCAGAATTGAAATGAAAGTAGGAAAGGACTAATCTATGTTGCTGAAATGAAATTGTAGGAATGAAATGCTAAGTTGCACTTGCAGAATGGAAATTGCAGAATTGAAATGCTAATCTACGCTTGCAGAATTGAAATTGTGGAAATGAAATGCTAATCTACACTTACTGAATTGAAATTGTGGAATTGAAATGCTAATATATGAAAGCAGGAAATATCTAATCTACGCTTGCTGAAATAAAATGAAAGTAGGAAATGTATAATCTACTTTTGTGAAAGGAAATTGCAGAATGGAAATGAAACAACTACTCTACTCTTGCTTAAATAAACTACTGAGCAGAAGATTGCAATAGAAAATAGAAGAAAAGCAACAATCACCAATACTCTGACGCTTCCCCAGCAACGGTGCCAAAAAGATGGTGGGCTCCAGTATTACAGCAATAATGCTGCAACTCCTAGGGCTCCCTTCTTTACTTTTATCAACCAAGTAGTTAGTAACAAACTTGGAAGCAACGATGCTATATGCACAAGTACTAGCTCTTGCCGCAGCTGTCACTTGATCAACTGGCACAAGTCCACTAGGAGCTTAAGCCAACTTCTATGAGCTCTTAGAAGAAGCTTTTAACTGTGATGGACAAAATCTAACTCAAAAGAGGCTAGTCTACTTGCAGAAAGAAGCAGAAAGCTGAAAGGAAATGCAAACCCTAGCAAACCCTAGTTTTACCAGCAAACCATACTGGTGCAAGAAAAGAGATGAACGCGGTGGAAATGGATGCCATTGACTTTTAGAAAGGTAAAATGCATGTGACTAAGCTACTTCTATAATAAAATCTAGAAAAAACACATTTTTGTACTTTTGAGTAATCTTGTAGAATTATTATGCATGTGTTTTAACTGTGCAAAGGTTCTTTGATGAAAGGAAATGGAGTAGGCTCTTGCAGAAGGTTGGGAAGGTGAGAAGAGGGCCTAATGGGTCCCTAGCATCCTTCCAGAGAGTTTCATAGCAATCGGATCTTAAGAAACCACTTTCGTGAGCTTCTACAGGAAGTCTGCATGGGTTCTACAGGATGTACTGTAGCTTCTACAGGATGTTCTGAAAGGGAATTTTGGAGGGTTGGTGGTGGAAGAAAGGTGAAGAAGTGGGTATGGAGGTGAGATAAGGGTGTGAGGAGGTCTAGGAATTGGTGAATGAGGATGAAGAGTGGTTAAGGCGATTGGGTTGGTTCGAAGATAGGAGAAGCAATGTTACGCAAGAATGTAGGAATTAGGGCAAACTGAGGAAATGTTGCAAATGAGAGGAAAGAACCTAAGTTAGAGGATGAAGCAGGTTACATTGATGGGTTAAGGGTAGGGGAGGAGGTATCACAGGTTCTCTGCATGTTATTTTCCAAACTGATCAAACGAAGACTAGGAAAACCAAAGATCTAGCTATTTGGACCTAATTTGACCTACATACCAAAAATCATGATGGACAGAAGTTTATTGGCAGAAACTCATGCAAGATAACTATGGAAACTAAGAAAGAATAGATTCTAAACATGCAAGTACAACTGGTATTAACTTTCTTAACTAAAAATCTAACACTAGTGATTGCATGAAGAGGCAAAAACAATGTTTTTGTGGCAGCAAGTATGCCTTGGTCTCAGCTCATGGTCCCAAGGAGGGAGCGATGAGATCAAGGATTTCTTGGTGGATTTTTTGTAGTTCTTTGCCTTTACCAAACTATCAAATCAACCTGAAGCATGAGAAGCTACTTTAATCATCAAAAACAACCTAAGTAACAAAACAAGATTTTAACCTAAATAACAGATTTTATTCTAAGAATGCAGCAAAGACACATAAAAGTACACAAAGGAGGTATTGGGCATTTGGGTTGGGCCCAAACCCAAGAGCTAAAACCTCCTAAGAAATATTAGATTTGGTGCAGAGCTGGATTCATCTTTATTGATCAAAAACAATAGTTACATCCCACAAACTATCTACAAGAAAAAGCTTGAAAATGTGCTGAAATGTAGAGCTAACCTGCTGGCTGAAATCTAACTAACATCTGACTAACTCCTGCTTAAAAACTGACTAAAAACTGACTAACTCCAAATGAGGCCCTAAGCCTTCTTATTTATACAAATTGAGGACCCCAATAGTCCTCCTAAACTTTAGGAACTTGGCTGCCAAAACTTGCAGTTAACAACAACTTTACTAGCCCTTGCTTACCTGCCCTTGTGATAATCAATGTGGTGGCCCTTGAACTCCGAGATGCTAGTGGAGAATTTGAGGTAAGGGCTCATAAATGAAGGGGACACCTTCCTACAATTCCTCTCCCTTGTTCTTCCACGAATTTGGCTGCCAAGTGCTCATTAAACCTTTGATTTTGTCTCAAAATTGACCAAAAAAACTGCATAAAGCACACATTAGACTTTTTGGCATAATGACTAACCCAATTCACTCTATTAGTATAAATATAATCAAAAACATGAAATAAAATAATGAGAATGGTGGATTAAGTTGAATTAGGAGGCTAAATGAGCCCATATAATTACCCATTTTTGGGGCTCATCAGGCATCTCATCAGACTGGCTAGGGTGGCCCATTCTTTGGCAGCTATCGCATGCTTGGACAATTTTCTTGACGTCCTTAAAAATGGTGGGCCAATAATAGCGCATATGTAAGACTTTATGTCCAGTCCTGCAGTCTGCAAAGTGTCCACCACAAGGTCCATCGTGGCGGGATTTTAAGATGTCGTAGATATGCATATCTTCTCCTGTGCGAAAGAGATACCCTCTGATCCAGGAGAACCAAGTGCTTTGTTGCACTATTAATTTTCTTTCTTTGGACATTAGGTGCTTGGGTAATTTTTCCACTGCTCGGTAATTCACGACATCAGCGTACCATGGTGTTCTCATTGTTACAACAAATAGGTTCTCATCGGGAAACTACTCTTCTACTACCATTGCATCGTCTATTTTTGGCACACATGAGAGGAAGTCTACCACCATATTTTCCTTCCCTAGTTGATCCTTGATTGTTGTATTGAATTCCTACAAAAGGATTAACCCTCTCGTCACTTTTCCATTCATAATAGTTTTATTAGCTAAATATTTGATAGTAGAGTGATCAGTATACAAAACCACATGGTATCCTATTATATAGTGTCTGAATTTGTTAATAGCATAGATTATAGCTAGAAATTATTTCTCGGTCATGATGTAATTCAACTCAACAGGAGTTAAATTTTTGCTGATGTAGTATATCGCATAAGGTTTCTTTTCTTCCTCTTTGTTGAGAACTAATCTAATGGCTGTATCTGATGCATCGGATGAAATTTGAAATGAAAAATCCCAATTTGGGCCATGTAGTGCTGGGGTTGTTGATACTAGCTGTTTTAACTCGTCAAAGGCAATGTCACATTTGTCAGTCCATATAAAATCAATATTTCTTGTTAAAGCATAAAATGGTGCAACAATTTGGGAGAAGTTCTTTATAAATCTTTGATAATATCCAGAAAATCCCAAAAAACTATGTACCTTAGTTTGAGTGTAGGGGGTAGGTATTAAGAGGATTATCTGAATTTTCACTGTATCTACCTGAATTCTAGCTGTAGAGATGTAATGATCTAGGATGAGGCCCTTGGTCATCATCATGTGGCATTTTTCGTGGCTTAAGTAGAGCCTGGTAGCAATGCATCTTTGCAAGACTTTCTCCAGTGTCTGTAATGTCGGCTCGAAGTCATCTCCATAGGGTGTAAAATTGTCCATGTACACCTCAAGTCCCTCGTTTATCAAATCTACAAAAATGCTGAGTATGGCTCTCTGGAATGTAGTAGGTGCATTGCACAGTCTAAAAGGTAATACCCTGTAAGAAAACATTCGCCAGGGGCAGGTGAAGGTAGTATTACCTTGGTCTTCAGGGGCAATTTGGATTTGGTTGTAGCCATTGAAGCTGTCTAAGAAATATGAGAATTTTTTACCTGCCAATGTGTCTAGCACCTGGTCAATAAATGGGAGGGGAAAATGATCTTTTTGTGTTGCTTTATTAAGCTCTCTATAGTCAACACATATATGCCACTTCCCATTCTTTTTAGGAACCAAAACTAATGGAGAAACCCATTTGCTATTAGATATAGGATAGATGAGATTTACATCTAACATTTTCTATAGTTCAACTTTAACAACATCCTTTAAGTGAGGGTTTAATATTCGTTGAGGCTGTCAAATGGCCCTCACATCTTTCTTAGTATAGATGTGGTGCATACATAATTGGGGGTCAATCCCTTTCATATCGGGGTAATCCCAAGCGAAAGCCTCTTTATATTTTCTAAGGACTTGAATAAGCCTCTGTTGCTGGTCATCAATCAGGTTTTCGTTAATGTTTAGGACTTTCCCTAGCTCAATTGCAATGGGTTTGTTGTTATAAACAGTTGTTGTTGGTATTTTTTGGTCACTGATATCTTTTAAAGGATCTTCTTCAATTTTTTTATCCAAGGCTACTTCAATCATGTGACATTTTAGATTAGATACGACAACTGGGTGATTAATGTAAGTATTAATAATGTCATCTTCTATTTTATTCTTAAATTCAAGAGCATTTGCTACAATTATTGGTGAATGAATATTTTCAGTTAATATGTTACAGGTTGTTTCCTAGTTTCTATTATAGTTAAGCTTGGCTGAGCTGGAGGATATAAATCAAGGTTCTTCACATTGCTTCCTCTTGCTATAGTCATACTGCCTGTTTGAAAAATTATGTAAGCATTTGTGGTCCCTAGCCAAGGTCTTCCTAGTATTAGAGGATGTCCATCTAGTCGGTTTCTAGGATTAATAATCAAGAAATCTGCTGGGTATTCCCAAGAATCTACAGACATCCTGTAATGTCACTTTTGGTTTGACAATTGATCGGTTAGCGAGTTCTAGCAAGGTCGTAGTTGGATCTAAGGTTGTGATGCCAAGTCTTTGAGATGTTGTCATTGTGAGAATATTAATGGCTGCCCCTAGATTGAATAATGCATTTGGGAAGGAACATCCATTTATTTGTATTGTGACTATAGGGTTTCCTAGGTCCTCATATTTCACCAATGTTTCTCTGCCTGATAATAAATCAGATAAAGTTTCGACTACGTGGACAGTTGGTGTTGCTTTTATTTTCCTCGTAGGCTTCTTGGTACACAATTCCTTAATGGATTTTGCATAGATTGGAATGTCCTGAATAGCTTGGAGGAGGGGTATTTTTACACAAATATTTTTTAATTCTCCTAGGAGATTGAAATCGGGATATTTGATTGGGCGAGGTATAATCAATATTTCTGGGAATGGTGGAGAAGAAGTAATTGTTTGATTGTGACTTTTCTGTTTAACTGTATTCTCCATTTGAGGTGTTTATTCTACAAGTAGTGGTTCTTCTATTTGTATATTTTTATCTTCCTCTGACTCAATTATTTGTCTAGACCTCAATTTGAGTTCATTACACTCTCTCAACTCAGTTTCCGGATCTATCCCTTCAATAATTTGTACCAACTGGACTGGTCTATTGTGGGGATTTGGGTTGGGCTAGGCTGGGAGTTGTGGTCATAAGTTGGATTGTGGATTTCGTTGTAATTTGTAAGGTGCTGGTAGTGTAGGTTGAGGCAAGGGAATTGTTCATGTTGGTTGGTTTGTAGGTCTTTTGTAGTTTGACTGCCAATTTTGGTTTTGTGAAGTGGAGGGTGGCCATTGCGATGGATATGGATTGTTCTGCCAAAATGGTGGAAAGTAAGAGGAATTTCGCTAACTATTGTTTGGACTTGATTGATTGAACCGAGGTGGTATAGAAAATTCTTGCGGCGACCAATTAGGTAAAGGTGGCTAGTTCTGCCATGTAGCTCCTATGTATTGCTGAGAATTATATTGTGAGGGTTGAAAGAATGAAGATGGGTCGGGAGGCATACCTATTTTTCATGCTTGCCATTGGCGACATTGATTTAACAGGTAGATTGGTTTCATTTCTTCCTCCGCCTCTTTGAAGACCGCTTTTAATCTTTGGAGCAATGGGCAATCTTTTGTGGCATGTTCTTTGGTGCATATGGCACAGGTATATACCCTATCCAATGGACATTTTGTATGACTATATTTCTTCCTGCGTCGAGGGAAAAAGATCTCCAAGTTTTGTTCTGCTTCGGCCTGCTTCTACATGGTTTACATGATGTCTAATTGTGTTGTCAAATTTTCCGGTATATCTATTTTGAAATCTTCCAGTAGGTTGCCAATTTCAGTACGAGTAATGCTTCTACCATATATTTTGCTATCCTTGGTGATCATATCATGTTGAGCTATTTTTAATCTTGTACTTCCCCTCGAGCATCTGATACACAAAATAATAATGTTAGCATAGTCTTCTTGATAGATATCACCTTTACCCATAATATTTAATGTCTCAATCCATTGGTCTTTCATCCCCTTAATCAATGTGGTTTTTAGTACATTATCAGACAAAGGCAGATTTGCATAGGGAGACCTTTGGAGGTTATATTGGAAACACTCCACATATTCTTCCAACGTTTCACTAGGTCTTGCCACCATTTGGAATATCTCATCCTTTAGTTCCCTAGATCTGCAATAATCCTTATATTTTTAAGGAAAGTAGTTTTCATTTGGTCCCAATAATTTATGGTGCCCCCACCTAATCCCATACACCAACGCAGGGCTGCTCTCTTTAACGTGGAGGGGAACAACTTTAGTTTCTGGGGATCAGTGATGTAATCATAACTTCGACATAGGACATCAAATTCAAACAGAGACACATCCGGATCTTCTGATGTGAGTCCATGAAAGGTGGGAATATTTTGTGGAGGGATAGATTTCATGGGTGCATTGACAGATATGTCAACAATAGGATACAATAATGTAGAGGTCTGGGGTGCTTGTGGATTATTGGCCATTTTATCGAATATATGCCAGTACCCTTCCAGGATTTCTGGAGCTAGAGAGTTATTCCTCGGTTGTATCGAAGAGGTAGGAATGATGCTAACAACACTCCCTTGATATAGGACACTGGGTGTCTTTTGTTCAATTAATACTTGAGGGGATCTCAATTCCTCTATTTCCCCTGTTTCTCCTCCTCCTTCACGAATGTTGCAAGAATTCATTTCTTGTGAGGGAATTTTTTGTGAATTTTCAATGTCTTGAAAACTTTGCTCAGTCCCTTCATTTTTACTGTGGACCTCAGCATAGGCTACAAATGGTGAGCCTGTGGCCTAAAGGGAGATAGTAGGTTGTCTGGAATCAACGGTTCGAGGACCTACTGATGGCTGAGATTCAGCTTTTCTTAAGATGTCGTCGATAAAATTTGATCATCCAAGGGTCGCCGGTCCCTTAGATTTTTCAAGTTTGGGATGTGGAATTATATTGTTTTTTGGTCTTTTATTCTTAGTCATTCGTGCAAAAATTCAAATGTTTATTTCTACCTTAAGTTCCTAGCAATTCTACTGTAAAGCGAGCAGGGGAGTAGGCATTTTACTTGCTCCTTATGTAGGTTTTTACCTTCCATTTTTAATACCCAGTTCTCTCTCAACAGACAAACATCAAACACCTACTTCACTTTTACGTAATTGTGCTAAAAAGCAGGTGGAGGAGCAAGCACTTGCTCGTTACATAGGTTCTTACCTTCCGTTTTCAATGCCCAATTCTTTCCCAACAATAATTATCAGACATACATCACTCTTTGTAAAATGGCGTCAGTCTCCCTGGAAACAGCGCCAAAATGTTGGTGGATAACAGGTGCCTTCTAAAACTCCTAATTACCCCACATTAATCATAAACCTGGGCAAGTCCTTTTATTTCAAGAGTGTACACAATATGTACATGCTATGAATTTAGAGAGTAGCGTCTCTAAAAATGAAGGATAGACCTTTGATACAAGAGTAAATGGATGCATCTAACAAACTCAAATTACAGTCATTAAAGGAAATATGACATCTAAGATTCAATCTCTTCTCTTCTTAGCTGATTCGATCTAAATCATACTCAATCTCTACAAAATTATCCAAATGGAAATGATATCAATCTAAGAGTTCAATAGCAATAACCAAACTCTTTAGATTAAATTAATCCCAATAATTATCTAGTAACTAATCTGTAATGAATGTAAATTGAATCAAACGACAATGTTGTAAATCATATAAAGCAATGATATTACTTCAATATAGGAAAACAGGGAAAAGTGCATAAGGTGAGAAAATTAACAAATTAATCAAACTCGCGGAAATCAGAAAGATGTAATATAGAGAAGTAGTTTAATCCACCAGAGGCCAGGCCTTAGCCACCAACGAATGCTATTGAGCTACTTCAGATAAGGTGAATGAAAAAAAACCTCAAATTATATATTAATCATTGAACTTGAGTAACATTACAATATGATCATGTTCTCTCGATAGCACGAGTCTATAAATTGAAATAACAAGGAGTCCTCCCCGATTCTTCATACAATTGTCTTCTTTTATAATCGGAAAGGGTAAAAGATAAATGCGGTCCCTCAAGATCTCCCGATCCTGAAGGATTCGTAACTAATTGCTAATTTTAGACACCTTTCCTTTTTCATGCTAATCCTCCTGATTTTTCCTCAGCCTTGTCCGCAACCGACACGTTCCGCCCTCCATTTGTTGGTTTATATTGTTCCATCGTTAGGGAACAATAATTGTTCCTTTTGTCATTTTTCTGCATAAAGAGGGGTAAAAGTCAGTTACTATGGCTAAATCTTAACTACGAGCAGTTCAAATGTTTCTTACCATAATCAATCAATATATTAATGCATTAAGATATGAAAAAGATAAGAAACAAGGAAAAAGGTAGTGAAATTAATGGTAAATGCATACCCATTTCGTGACTCAACAATATGCATGGAGAGCAACCGCGCAAAAGATTCTACACGCAGGGTTGTTGTGGCCAATCCTTCATCAAGATTAAAAAACATATTGCAAGGTGTGTGATGTACGTCAAATAATAGGTAAGCCATCACGGAGGGATGAAATACCTTTCAATCCACAAATGATGTTGCAACCCTTTGAGAAGTGGGCAATAGATTTTGTAGGACCCATTTAGCCACAAGGGAAGACAGGAGTAAGGTACATTATCACTGTGATAGAGTATTTGACTCATTAGGCAGAAGCCCAGCTGGTGAAAGATTGTACGGGCACAACAGCTGCAAAGTTCTTATTTGAGCATGTACTAATGCGATTTGGATGTCCAAGGATCTCGATGAGTGATTGTGGTACACACTTCCTGAATGAGAAGATCAGTGCACTAACAGAAGAATTTCAGGTATATCACCATAAGAGCACACCTTATCACCTGCAGGATAATGGGATAGTGGAGGCATTCAACAAAGTCCTTGAAAACATGCTGACCAAGGTTTTCAATGCTCAGCGAAGTGATTGGGACCTATGCATACTAGTAGTATTGTGGGCTTATCGAATGACATGCAAGAAGTTGATGGGACAAACCCCTTTTAGGCTTTTCTATGGTGTGGAAGTCGTAATGCCTATCGAATACATCGTGCCTAGTCTGCGCGTAGTGGCACTCACAGGTATGATGAATTTTGAAGCTCTGGAAGAGAGGCTCGCGCAGCTGGATGAGCTAGAAGAAGAAAGATTTTGGCTGGATTTCACCAGCAAGTCCAAAAGCAACGTGAGATGCATGGAATGATTGACACATCAAGCTATGCACATTTGAGGTAAATGATCTAGTTTTTTTGTATGATAGTAAGTTTGATAAATTCCCCGAGAAATTTAAGATGCACTGGTTAGGGCCTTACATTATTCAGGAGATTACCGATGGAGGAACTATACAGCTAGTCAAGTTAAATGGAGAACCCTTCTCAGGAAAGGTGAATGGTAGTCGCTTGAAGCCATACACCAGTAGTCTGGCTAGATGACTAAATGAAAGTAGCACAGTCTTAGCACTCCAAGCAGCTGAAAGGAGGCGCGGGACTATAAACTACTTTGCCCAAGTTGGGAAGATGCACGATTGGAAGATGGTGCGAAGTAAGGACATGTCACTAGGTCTGCGATAGCGTGGAGGAAGCTACTCTACGTAGGGAGAAATCGCTAGATCGGCTAGAAAGTGACCGTTAAGGTCGTTGTTCATGAAAAGACGGTAGAAGTGAGGCCAAATGTAGCAGGCAGTCGACATTTAAGACAATATTTATGGCTTAGATCCTTGAAAATCTACCACCAATATGGCATTAATGAACCGATTTCAAGGGGAGCAGTCGAATTTGAATTCAAATTTCCCTATAAATTACAAGTGGCTTCCCAGTGAAAACACTTGGAATTTTGAGAATTGAATTATCGTGATCTCAGGTGCACATGAATTGTGAATTCTTCCAAGACTTGATATCAAGTCTAGCATTTGAACAATTGTCAAAAGAGGCACAAGCACTATTGAAAAGTGTCATGTCAACCCATGCAGAAGCTATGAAAATTGAAGGAGTGGCCACTGAGGAAAATGTATAGGAAATTGAAAAGGAGAAAATGGCTGAAGAAGCTGCCCCAAAAGTAGCTGAAGTACTAGCGAAGGTTGCTAAATCCCCAAGAATGCCAAGAGCGAAGCCAATCCCAACCAAGGAGACCATGAAAGATAATAAAGGCAATCAACCTGCCATCCCGGTGCGCATGTCGCTGAGATGAAACCAAACCAAGCCCACTGCCTAGGAGAGAGGCAAGGTTGTAAACCTAGAGCAAGAAGAGGAAGACATCGAAGACATCCCCATGGATGATGATGATGTGGGAGTAGAAATAGAGAAGGTTGAAGCCTAGGGTGCGGACCCTATTACATGGTTTTCAGAGTTGTCAAAGGTCCCCAATGACATTGATGAAAGTAAGACTCCCTTGCAAACCCCATTGCTATCATATAAGATCACTTTTGACGGTCCGCGTTTGGCACGGGTGCTGATTTTGAAGCTTGAAGACTAGGACTTGGCAGACCATGAGAACTTCTAGCACCTAGCGACTGAACAGTTGATGCACCATGTCATAGACACACAAATAGGGATGACTACATTGGAGCTGAGAAAGTGGTTCAGAGGAATAGAGAAGGTAGGATTACTCAACTTACTCTGGGTGTCACACTATAATCACACCCCCGTGACCATTTTAGTCATCAAGCAGTTGTTGTGCTTGGTGTTGTTAGCCTCGCTGGCAAAAGGCCCAAAAATAGATCCATATATGCTCTTAAAGTCTCCAAATTTGGTTAAAATCATGCCAATGGATCCAAAAATGCTCTTGAAATCTTCAATATTTTCTCAAAGATCATCCAATGATCAAAATCAACACAAGAGGAGAGCCCTTGGAAGGGCAGAAATACACTATCAAGAGGCAAAAACACTTGAAAACCATGAAAAACCCACAATCATGGGCTTAAACAGAGGAATGAACAGCAAGCATTAGATCTCGCTGATCAGCGGCCTAGATCTAAGCAGATAATCGCAATCAACCAAGCAGAAAGGACAACTTAAAGTTTGGCGCATGACATCGCCGATCAGCGATCGATGATGATTAGATCTGCGGGTCACATCAGCAATTTAAATAAAGGCCCAAGCATTAATTGATTAGCGATTGCGATTTATCACATCGCTATATCGCATTGGTGACCACCATGGGGTAGGGCCTATGCATATGTGTATGCGCGACCTGATAAAACCTGGATCCGATGGGTTTCAAAATAGAAATGTATATATTTTCAGGTCTGCTAAAGCCCATATTTTAATGTTTTTGTGTATTTTCATTGTTTCAAAGAAATAAAAAGGAAGCCTTGAGGCCTTGCGATAGCGATGAATCCTAGACCTGATGGGTTTCCGGAATAAAAATATATTTTTTTTCAACTCCGCCATGACTATTTTTTCATGATTTTTAGTGTTTTTCACCTTATTGCAAAATACAAAGTGAAGCTGGGAACAGGCCATCAACGACTTGCGATAGTGACCGAGAGGGTTAACCCAATGGGAGAATAGGCCATATCTGAGGACTTTTGAATTCTGAAATGAACAATGATGGGTGGGATTTACCAGTGTGGCAGCGTTTTCACTGTTTATAATAGAAACGGTCACTGTTTGCAATTTAAAGGGAAAATCAAACGCCCGAAGACCCATTCCAACATGTAACAGAGCCCAGGAGATAATTTGCTGAGAAACAAAGGACGTAAAAGGAAAGACAAGGGCCAAAACATGATGTAGCCTGAAACAGATACATCATGGTGCATCAATAGCGTGATATAGCTGAAAACAACAAAAGTGATTGTGGGCATCTATGGTAAGAGAGAGCTCCCTGCCAACGCAGCCAAAATATTAGAAAGCATTTACTCTTCTGTCAAAAGAAGAAACCTCCAAACCCATGCTTGCCTAGAGGGCATAAAAGTTGTTGAAAAGATAGCAAGGATGGATTAAGACACGTCAAGCCTTTGAGAGCTCAGGAGCATCGTAAAGGCCTATAAAAGGCTGAAAACTAGATGTAACAGAGGTTCAACTTTGGAGATTATTACTACTTTGTTCCTTCAAGCTTCTCATCTTCATTCTAGCAATAAAAGATTCTTTTGCTATTACATGTTCAATTCAATTTTCTCTATTGTTCTATGCTTTCACATGAATAGGTTATTGTTACACTGAAATTTGTCACCATGACTATCTGCAGTTAATATGGCTCCATCAATAGTCATATTATCCTCCTTGTCAAGCCTAATACCTCTGTTCTTCACGTCAAACTTCAAAAAAGAGAGAAAGTCACTAAAAAACATGTTTATCTCTGGGTACGCAGGTTCTCTCTACCTTGCCTGCGTGTACGCATCCCAAACTCACTGTACCTGCGTACTTGTATGCTCTGTAAGCCAAAGGATGGGTG